>PVJX010011683.1:0-52776 GCA_004027295.1 Dolichotis patagonum | reverse complement strand
ACTAGAAGAAAACACTAAAAATTTAGTACTCTTGTCTTCAGGTAAGGAAACTGATTTTTTTATTTTTCAGTCTTGCACATTTTACTTAATGGGCACATATTACTTTTATCATAGCTCATCAATATATTTTATATCAACTAGTCATACATCTCAACCTCGATGAAATGCAAAATCCCTCATCTGCTATATATGAATATTTTGATCCAAAACAATGAACTTACACATGCTTCTAGATACTCTATAAAATATATTTATCACGTTTATTTTAGGCTGAGAAATAATTCCCTTTCGGTTTTTCAGGGATGGATATGAACTGTTGTGAGATGCACGATTTTATGTCCAGGTTTTAAGGGCACATCAGGGTCTTTAAAAGAGACTTGGCATCTCAACTCAGCCTGCAGCACAAGTGACGGGTGACATGGACCCCAAGGTCAGGGTGGCAAGAAGGGAGACACATCGATCTCCTGGGGGTGTGTCTAGCTCTTGAGGGACTGGTATGTATCGTGTATCAAAAATTAAAAGTCTGTTTCAAGATTTTCCAGCTTGCTGAATATTTCAATTCATTTACCAACAGTGACCACAATTAAAATGCAGGTTGGGGATGTAGTCAGTGGTAGAGCACCTGCTGAGCATGCATGAGACCCTGGGAAAGAAGGAAGGAAGGAAGGAAGGAAGGAAGGGAGGGAGGAAGGAAGGAAGGAAGGGAGGGAGGAAGGAAGGAAAGAAGGAAGGAAGGAAGGAAGGAAGGAAGGAATGGAAGGAAAAGAAAGAAAGAAAGAAAGAAGAAAGAAAGAAGACAAAAATGCAGAAGGAAATTTTCTGAATGTAGAAGATATTTCTGTTACTTCCTCACTGGACATTCTTTTTCATTCTTCTTGATAGGGACCATCCCTTCCTGCCACTGTGACTGCTTCAGAACATGTGACTGAAGCTATTTTTCTATGGATTTCTGGGAAATGAAACTTGCTGATTTTAGCGGTGGGGGGGAATCACTGGTGGGGATGGTTTCCCTTCATACTAGATAAAACTCAAACACAGAGTTTAATGTTGAGGGTATGAGGCAAAGCGACCTTAGGTCGAGCTGACCTCAGGTGAGTGGGCAGAAAGAAATGTTAGTATATTTCAAACACTGGATCCAGCTCCACTTGACGTCACCATGATCTCTGGATTTTTAAATTATGAGTATAATAAATTCTTATGATTTACATCATTCTGGATAGAGTTTTAGGTATAAGACAATCACAAGATAATTGGAATACTGAGTTACTTCTTACTTGATAAGAGGAATGCACGATAATATGGTAAAATGGACAAACTCTACCACTTCTGATTTGTAATATGCATGGAGCCCAAGACCCAAGGTGAGAGCTGAGTTTGGAATGACGCAGAGCCATCCACCCATCATCACCAAGCTGTATTGATCTGATTTGAAGAACTCAGACATCGCCTGCTTCTTTCCACCCTGTGGGTCATTTCTTCCTTTGGACCACTGCCAACCCTCACTGGTCACTCCACACCGGGTTCCCTGTGTTCTGCCTGCCTCCTCTGTGGCTCACTCCTAACTCATTCCCCACACCAGATCCAGCGACTCTCTCCAAGCACATCTGACCCTGTTTCCATTTGCTCAAGACTTTCTGTGCACCATTCTCTAAGGAGCAAGTTCACACTCCTTAGCAGGTCCCTGCAGGTGGAGCCCCACCCTCTCCAACCTCCCTTCTCGCCCTGCAGTCTGCCTCAGCTGCCCTGGCCATCTCACTGCCCCTCACACAGGAAGCCCAGCACAGCACTGCTGTTCTCTCTGCCTAGAAGCTGCTCCCCTTCCATCCTTCCTGGCGGGCTCTTGGTTCTCAGTCTGCATGTCACTCTCCGGAAGGGTTTCCTGACACCACTGTGTTCATCCAACAGGTGTTCGATACCCCATGTAACTGGCTGTCATACGATGTTACAATTACCTGTTCACTGGCCCCTAACTCTTATGAGAGTGGTGACTCCATGAGGACGAGTCTGCTTTCCTCCCTCTCACTTCTGCAGCTGTCACACAGCAGCTGGCTCATCACAAATGCTCTATGAATATTTATTGAATTAATCAATTAAAAAGTTACTCCTATGGAAAATTCAACACAGTGGCATGCATCTATCAGTATAAACACATGATACATGCATATATGTAAGTGCACATGCATGTACGTGAACATGTGTAATATACATGGTGCATATGTAAACATATGCATGCATATGTGTGTGTCTAATTCAAAAAGTACTGTTAAGCGAAAATGGTTTCTGTTTTAAACAAGTTAGCATTTCATCCAGGGCTTGATTTCATGAATCACAGAAACGGTGCCAGTTTTCTAAGCACACTGTTGTAACTCTGCTACATGAGACGGAGGGGGAGAAACACTTTAAAAATAGCTGACCGGATATCCCTCACGGTGACTTGGGTTATGTAAAAATATTTTGTGTTATGTCAGTGCCTCACAATGGACCAGTGAGTTTTGAAAAGGCTATTTGGGGTCCCTTTTCTGTTAAATATCTGCTTATAAATGCAGCCACACCAAAATCTAGCGAAAAGGATACAATGTGCAAATAGTTATCACTGTTTAATTCCAGATTTTTTTTAAAGAAATTGCTATTAGTACTGAGAGTAATTTTTTTGTAAAGTCCTTTGAAGAAGCCAGGATTCCTCTAAAGAAATTTGTTAAGTTTGGCTTGCTATACTTTTCTAGTAGAGCAGAACAGTTGGACAGTCTCTGGAGCTAATAACATTTATTTTAAAAAGTAGTAGTGTGAGAACCTTGTTTCTGTAGACCTCATACAAACCAAATACTCATGTTGTGGGTGTTTACTGTGAACCATATCCTTGGGCACAGCTGACGGGACCAGGGTTGGTGGTCCTCTGTCCTGTGGTGCTCTCTGATTCAAATACCGCATCAGGGCCAAGATGAAATGATTGGCTGGACTAATCTGATTCTCTCTGGAGCTGTGAAGAATCAGGTGCTTGGTAGTGAGGGTGGAGCCAAGCAGAGAAGAGGCAGAAGGCAGACACGAGCAGCTATGCGTGCAAACCTTGGGGTGGACAGTGAGAAGGCAGAAGCCGCGAGCATGAGCACACACAGGCAGGGGAGGCGGAGGCTGCTTGTCTGTCTGGGGCAGGGATGGTGCGAGCAAAAAGCTTTCTGAATTGCTGTAGGGACTGTGGGATATCTAAGTCACTGCACCTGCATATTCCTAAGTAATTTCCTTTATCCACAAGACCTGCCTGGAGATCTGCAGTCCTGTGTCTCTTATTACTGAGGGAGGGTGTTTATAGAAAACTGAACTTCCTGTGATACGGGTCTCTCTTTCCTACCATCAGAGAAGTCTCATCCAATTGCAAGCCAGCACGCAGGCCTGTTTCATTTGGACGCAGCGCTTCCCTGCCACCATGCTTCTCCCTTGCCATTGCCAAGCCATCAAAGCCCATTTCTTGCTGGAAAGCTTGCTGGTATGATCCTCTCCACCCACCTAGGACTGGGTGACCATCACCACCTCTCACTTCTACTCTTCCCTCCACTTCAGTTTGCAGCAGACTTGATTCAGCAAATCAGTAAGCTGGCAGCTGAAAGTGCTGGGATCCTGATGCAGGAAGAAGATGGAAGTTACTTTGTCATCCTGGGTAAGAGGCTCAGAATGTGTAAACACCACGTATCAGCTTGATTACAAGGCTGTGAGCAGTGTGTCCCAGTATGCTCACAGTGTACCACCTACACTGCAAATGCTCCCATAAGTGAGACCCAAATGACAGAAATTGTTCCAAACAATGTGGAGTGATTTGCTCCAGAAGGCATTTTTCTATTTCACTGACAAACACTTAAGCTTATGGTATCACCAAGAACAAGTTTTCTTCTTTGGTTCTACACTTTGGCTCTTTGCATGAGGACTGCAATTACTCTGCTGGCCTCAACAGAGCTAAATATTTATAAAAGAGAAAGATAGCAAGAGAGTGATGGAAGTAGGGGAAAAAACGGGAGCATTTGTAAAATAAATAAAATATATTTCCCTTTATATTTGAAGATGAATACAGTACCTTAAACAGATATTTGACATTGCTTTTCCACTTGTTTTGACTGGTTTGCCTTATACTTAATAGGATAACAACTTGGAATATTGTTCTTTTTCTTGCACAGATGAAAGTTAACTGGTCCATATGGAGATTTTATCTAACATGGTGTTCAGAGAAATAGCACTGTCAGTACCCAGTGTATTTGCCAAGAGCCTAAAGACAAAGCACCTTGACCCACCTATCCTTTGTTGAATAAATAATCAACTGAACCATGTGCTTGGCCAAAAGCTTTTTGTTTTTTACAGTGTGGTCGACTGAATCCACTTCTAAAAAAAAATTAAACCCAATGTCAAAAGTTCAGTGAGGCAGCTATGCAAAGTAGGGGTCAAGAATGAGTACACCAGTTAGATAGAATTTTTCCAAAATGAATCTAATGGGAAAAAAGACGAGTTTCAAAAATCTACTTAAATTGCTCTATCTGATTTGTCTCATTCTTGGCATGAACTTTAAGCATGTTCGAATTTTGTTGTTATGTCTACTAATTTGAAATATTACTGTCACATTTTTAAGTTAGTCAAAGAAGTTAAATCAATTATTGCTGATGGAGAAAGCCCAACAAAGGAAAAAGTCATATTAATAAAAACAGACTTGGGCACGAACACCAAAATAGAGGAATAAAACAAAAATATTGGCTTGATCCTTCTTGCTATCAAGAGTAAGGACCATGATCTCTGGGGCGAAGGAAGTAAAAAAGGGGCAGGGACTTCATATCACTGGCAATGTCGCTTTACCTCAATGCATTTTCTAAGTCAAGTGGCTATTCCCAGGAGAAGCTAATATCTCCACGATTATCATTTATTTTTCTTTCATATGTGGCTACGGTCAGTCCTGATTTTAACTGGGTTAACATTCACATTAGATCTGTATAAAACTGGAACTACCTCAGAGTTTGGTGATAAATAATAGTTAGCAACCTGCTTCTCACATTCCTCAGTTCATCTTGGGTCACTGTCGTCTCAGCTAGGGTTCACCCAGGTGTACTTGCTGGACTAAATCTGGTGCTTCTGTTCCACCTGTGTCCTCACACGTGGCTGTTAGAGGTTCCTGGGCTGGGGCAGAAGGTTGCTGACCCACCAGTTCTGCTGGCCAGACTATTCTGTGGATTCCTGACACCTTGCCAGGGTTTTTAGGTGGCAAACAACAGGAATGATTTAGACTAACACAATGATAAAAAAGGAATTTGTTGGAATGACAGGGGGAAGCTCACAGATATTGAAGAAAAGCTAAATAAACAAGCCTCAGAACAGACCAGCCCCAGGCAGTTGTGAGGCTCAAGGTACAAGAACTAACAAAGTTTTTGCAGGACACTGCTGTCAGGATGAATAAGCTCTTGGCTCTTTCAGGTGAACAATGAAACTCCTGGGAGAGGGCACTTTCTGGTGTGGCTTAGGGCATGCGCTCTGCTGTTGGTTAAGGCGGCCCACAGACATGAGTGGGTGGTAGGGGTCACTAACACTGGGAGAAAGAGCAGAAATCCTCAGCGTTCTGTTTTCTAGCATCACTGGTCTCCATCTGCCCACCTGCTCACTTGGAACATACTTCTTGCCTTAGTCCTTCTGGCTCTTTGATATCTTTGCAATCTGACTCAGTCTACCAACATGATTTCTAACCCCCGGACTGACTTAGAATCTTAGTTTAAAATGCAGCTCCAATGAGTCCTCAGCCATGGCCCTTCTGGTGTTTGCTTCCCATGTTTTTCCCACGTCTGTATTGCTCCTTACAAGTTTCAGATCTTCTTGGGCCACTGTTTTCTCTTTTTCTTTTAAGTTGACAGAGAAAACTGTATGTATTTATTGTGTAGCTTAGAATTACATATACATTGTGCGATGGTTAAATCAGGCTAATTCACATATGCATTAATTCACATAGTTGCATTTAGTGGTGAGAATATTGAGAAGCCACCCTTAGCATTTTTCAAGATGCAATATACTGTTATTTATGATTTTGTAAATTCCTAGCCTAACATTTTCTGAAAAATTCTCCAGATTCACCCTGTTTTGATGGTAGCCATGGTTTTTCTGAGTTGTTTGCCCCACCAAATCCTTATTTTAAGAAGCACAATTCAAGGTATTTATTCAGATAGTTTCAGCATTTTAAAAATGGCAAAACAAGCAAGCAAACAAAACTCCTTTACTTCTTTGAGAATTCTCAGTCCTTAAGAATTTGTTTATACGGAAATTACTTTGTATATGTCTTAAGGTCAAATTTTTCATAAAACCAAGGTTAGTTGATACAATGTCACGTGGGACAGTTCTAATTTAATTTAACTCATTCTAATTTATTGTTATAGGTAAATTAAAATTAAACCAGAATCTTATTTTTAAAATGAGTAGCTCAGCTGTTCTCTTGGTACTGGATGCTAACATATGAGATGTGATCAAAATAAACAGTAAATGCCAGGTGTGGTGGCTTACCCCTGTAATCCCAGCATTTGGGAGGCTGAGGCAGGAGGATTATGAGTTCACAGCCAGCCAGAGCTATAAAGTAATACTACTTTGTAGCTACAAAGTAATACAAAAAATATAATGAATGTTAAAATTAAAAATTGATTACAATAATAGGCACATTGCTACTAGTCGTCCCCAGAATTCTACCCCTTTCTCTAAGCATACCTTATCATTTGTGCCTTTTCTGAAGGAGGTCCTCTTTCACAAGTATCTTTAGTTATGTGGTCATGGCTGCCTCAATGTCCACAATCAATTCAAAATATTTTTCTTTTTGGTTATTTTGACATCAGATAAGAGCCAGAAGCCATCTGCTGCCAGATCCCACAAATAAGGTGAAAGAGAACATGCTGTCAGGTTTTTACTTGACAGAAATGGTCATAAACTGTAAACTTCTTCAGTGGAATGGAATCATAACAATGGAATCATACCTGCTAGGAATCATTACTACTCACGGTGACAAAAAAAGTGAGTAAGCAGAAAATATTTGGGCTCCTGGACTTAGTAGGCAAATGCTGTGTGACATTTTGTTAAAATATAAGCCAAATACCATCAACCACTACCAGAAACACCTACTTACAGGGCTGCTGACATCTGCTAGGCACAGGTGTAAGCACCTCCAGATACTCACAGCGAGGCAGTATTACTCTCATTTTACATATGAGGAAAACAGAAATCAGCCCCTTGGTAAGACCACGTGGCTTATTGGTGGGACGGGTTACATAACGATGAACTTTCTCCGTGCCATTGCAAACGATGTGGTTCTGTGAAAAAGTTTTGCATGAGCAAAGGTTCCTCCTAGAGAAACGGGTGAGAAAGCATGGACATAGAGTTCTGGAGGGCACTGTGATGAGAATTAACTCTTCTCTGCTTAGCTGTAAGCAATAGTTTGTGTCTAGGGTCCCTCGACAGATGATCTGGCCTGCTGCAGTGGTTACGATGACTCTGTCGTAGGAAGTCAGGTTAGAAACTACTAGTTCAGTTTGAGAAAGAAAAAAAGCACTGTGTTTCATATTGAATAAACAGCAAAATTAGGGGCTAGAACCCCCCACCTTATAATAACAAACAAAGAGTATGCTCTAGACCAATTCAGTGATTCATCTCCTTGCAAAAGCACCAGCAGTTGCATTTCTAAAAACAGGTCAGGCTAGGAAACGTCCCCTGTGGCTGCCTTTGGAGGGAGAACTGAAACAGACACCCCAGTAAATCACTCATAGTATGTCGGCCGACGTCAGAGAGAGAGCGGTATTAGTGTTGTCGTCTTATGTCAGGAAATGCTAAACGCCTTGTGAGTGTCAACCTAAACTCTCCAGTTGTCTGTGTGACTGCTCAACAGACCGCTCACTCATCCTCCGTTTCATTCCGTGCGGTTCAAAATCTCCCACCTTCTTCTTCACTGCGTAATTTTGGTTCCTAATGTCTTTTTTATCTCGTCTACTCTTTTCGTTTCGTTTCCCACCATACTTGCTTCTGAGAGTGTAATGCAGTCATTACATAATCTTCTTCTGCAACTATAATGTACTGTCATTGACAACTGGGGCCCGGTTTTGTTAAAGATGAGCTTTCCTTGGATGCTGGAAGGTGTATTTTCAAGATGATTTAAAGGAGCACAGATCTCTCTCATGAGGGCACACTGCCCAGCAGTGTTCTCACGCTGAGGCTGATGTGACAGAGCTCCGGCAGTGGTGCCCAGGATTGGGAGGGGCTGGAAATACACATGAAGGCTGCTGGCTTCCCTACCCACCATGCTCCTAACAGACTGGTATGGTCACAGCTCAGGGCTGGGGGAGCCCCTCATCTAGATACATAGCTTAAGCAATATCAACGCTCAAGAGATCTAGAAAAAAGCTTAATGGATTCTAGACCCATCAGGGGGACTGAGATGTAATAAAGATGAACAAGAGGAGCAAGAGAGATGAGATGGGGAAAAGCAGGAAAAGGGAAAATTGCTCTTCGGCACATTGAAAATTCTCTTCCAATGATTGGAACGGTCTTGAGTCTGCTTGGATGTCCAGTGATGGAGGCCTCTGGCCCCCCTCATTCCAGAGCCACAGTTGTCACTCCTAGGGGAGGAGCACTTTGAAGCCTGAGTTGATAGAGGCTGACCTCTGTCCATCAAAACTTTCCCGACTCTAGGCCCATCCCAGGGAAAATAACTGCTAAGATCTGTGTTCCAAGCAAATGCCAGCTCCATTCCTGATATTTCCTTGGTTCTTTGGGGGGCAGAATTGAGACAAATCCAAGAGCGCTGGGCAGGTTACTCCACAATTAATGCCAGAAAAGTTTTAAGTTTCAGCCTCAAATTCCCAGCAAATGACAGTTTTGGTTAAATTTTAAAAATTGAATATATACAAAAGTACTAACTCATAGCTGTATTTACAAGGTAGGATTTGGGGCAGTTTCATTTTTTTTCTTATCAAAATTTAAAATGTGTCTATTATTTGACAGGTAGAACTTGTGGTATCAAAAAAAAGTTATACTAATTGCTCTAATAATTCTCCTATATAAATATAAAAATCAGGTATGAAGATAAGAAAATTCATTATGGATAGAATTGTTAATAAGAAAATTTTAGATAAAATTACGTATATAGACATGATACAGTACTATGCATTTATTCTTAAAGGATATCTAGCAATGTGAGAAAACATTAACAATACAGCATAATTTTGAAAAAGTAAGACATACAGCTTAGCTTAATGGTAGAATGCTTGCCTAGCATGGAGAGGGACTCTGAGTTTGATCTCTAACACAAAAAATAAAAGAAAAATCAGGATTCAGAATACCACACACAATTTAATTTTCATTTTAACATACCAAATTAGTAACATGGGGCTGTGCCTAGTTTCTTATAGTTGGAGTGATTTTTGTTTTGTTTTTATAGATCTCAAATGTTCACATATGAACTGTACTAAAAAAGAAAAAAAAAGATCCTGCCCATTCTGACAATTAGTTCCAGTAGCTTCATTTTGAAACCTCTCAGCGAGCCACTCTTTGTTTGAGGTGTACCGGAAGAGCTCCCTAAGCACAGATCAGGACCTGTGTGGAATTCTCGACCCTCTTTTAGCCAATGAGGAATAAGCAGAATCCGAAGGAAGACGTGAACTGAAGCAGGGTCCATGGCTTGTTGAAGTACTCCAAACTTTAAAGATAAGAAAGGCACAATTGACTCATATTAAATTGCACCCAGGAATATCTTTGTAATTAACGAGTACTTTAGCTGAGGTATTTGGTCAAAACACCATTACAGTAAGAAAATCGCTGGCTAAGTTTTAGCATCTGTAGTCACACAGGACAACGTAAGGTAAACAAGCTTCACTTTTTAATGGGTACAGTGGTAAGGGAGGATGTCATTTCTGCTGATGTTTTCAAATCAAGTTATTAAAAAAATGCCAGCAGGAAAGAATGCTCTGAATAATATTTTTGAAAATAAGACACTCCTTAATACATTCCAGGAAGTCCTAGGTCACCAAATAACAGGAGAATTACATGAGTATAAGAGACATACTTGGACAATTGCTTTTCTGATATTGAAACTCATTCTTTTCTCAGTAATACTTGGCATCTGCGGAATGCCTGTGTGCAAAACGTGCTCAATTGTATTATTTCTGGAGATAAAGGGGCAGATGGTATCTGCCATGTTTTATGACCGAGGAAATAGAGTGTCTTGGAATTTGAGTGGACTGTCCCGGGCAGTGAACTCTGCCACTGCCTCTCTGGGGTCGCAAGGTGCCTCTGTTGTCCCCAGCTGCCATGGGTGCCCGCTTGGGTTTGGGAAAGCTGCTCGTTCGGGTCGCATGGGCTCCGAATGTTCTGCCCCTGAAAGGCCCACGCAGGCCACAGTGAGCAGAACGCTAGCCTGTTCTGTGGGCGCAGCTCTGGGCATGCACGGAGCTCAGTAACTCCACCCCTTGGGCTTTTCCAGCTCCAGCTGCAGCGATTAGCTAGTGCTGGCACCTGTGCTGGACCTGTGCTCAGGATGCCAGTGAGTGGGAAACTTCAGTCATGAGATTTCAGATGCAGCGCTGGTCTCCGGTTTAATCATGCTTTGGAAAGCATCTTGGTATCTGCGTTTGCCTAGAATGATAAAATAAGGAGAACCCAGTCCCTGAGTGTAAACCTTGGAGCATTGCTTCTAATCCCTGTCAAGTGTGGGAGACAGGGCAGAGCTACAAGGAGATAAAAGTACCACCCAGTAACTCCACTTGTTGCTTTCTGACCTCACTGCCAAGATTTTAAAATGCTCTACTTTGAAAATAAACTATGGTTTTATGCCAATAAAATCTTACTACTTTCTGGCTCTATAACACTTATAAATTTACTAAATATAATTTCTATCATCGCACTGCTCTGTACATTTGCCAATTCTCCTTATTCCTCCTTCTAAACTCCACTTAGGTCTTGCTTTTCCATATTTACCCTGTACAGCATTTGTAATTTCATTGTCTGCATGCTTTCTGAGGAGCCTCACTTGGACAGTAAGATGTGAGAAGTATTTGAATTATTCATTAAAGTGAATGAAACAGTTGATATTCCAGCCGAAAACAATGTTTTATTCTTACATCATCTGTTAATTCTTTACTGAGATTTTAATTTTGCTGCTTAATGAAATTTTGTTCCAATTCTACAAGTGCCCATGCAGTGCCAAAAATATCCAGTGTGAAGCTTTGAGCTGGAATCACCATGATGGGTAAAATATGATGCCTACCTTCATGGGGTTGAGCAGGGGAAGCAATAGGGAAACAGGTTAAACTACTTCTAGCTTGCAGAAATGAGTAATAGTTCAGTAAATAAACTGATGCTTCTAATTAAAAAAAGGTGAGAATATTAGGAGTTGTCTTTGATAACCAGAGCATTTTAAAAATATTATCTCCAGTACTGGTTAGATGATACACACAGTGGCATCTTTTATGGCTTAGTTTAATGTTTCCCAAAAGTGTTAGGTGCTCAATGGTGGGGCTTTTGGAAGATGGTTGGAGTACAGGTGGATTTTACTCCTCAGTGGATTGATCAGTTGAGTTCATAGCTAACCGTGCTTTCAGGAGGTGGAGCCTAGCTGGAGGCAGGTCACTAGGGTGTGACCTGGAAGGGTGAATTCTTGTCTCTGGCCACTGCTTTCTCTGCTCTGCTGCCATGGACTAGACAGCTTTCCTCTGCCCTGGCCTTTGACCATGCCATTTCTGTTGTGGAGACAGCGAACCATGCATGGTTTGAAACTTTTGAAACCATAAGACAAAATGGTTTAAATTGTTGGTGCTGGTATTTTGTCTCAGTGACAGGAGAACAACTAATACAGCATCTTATATTCCTTTCCATCATCTGGGAAGCTTTTGGACTTATTCTGCATTCTGGCATCAGAATTCCCAGTTATAAACTCACTTCCTCAATTACCCTGATGAATGTCTTAGATAAGACTCATCTGTAAATCACAAACATTATCACCTTGCTACCAGTTATGGTCTGGATCTAAAGTGTGCCCCAGACTTCCTATATTGAAGGTTTGGTTCCAATGCAGCAGTGTTTAGTGGAGGAGCCACAATCCTGAAGGCTTTGTTCTCCCTGGTGGGTCAATTTTGTTATGGCTCATAGCTTAATGGGTGCACTGGGGGAAGGAGCTTTGGTTTAACAACAGCCTCTGTCTTCTGCCAGGCTGGAGTGAGATGAGCAGTTTTGCTTCACCAGGTCTTCCTGCCATGTTCTTCGCCTCACCACAAGGCCACCAGGATGAGACCTCGGGTTGACTGAAACTGAAAGCCAGAATAAACCTCTCCTCTGTTAAGGTGGCCTAGCTTGAGTATTTTGTCACAGTGCCGGAAAGCTGACTACCACATCATTTAACATTCAGGAAGGCACAAAGTCTGACACCTGGTAAGAAAGTGTCTGCCCACATCATTCTTAAAATACAGCTTTAGTAAGGATTTATTGTTGGAAAATTCCATTTTATCATTATTTCTAAGCAACTGGAAATAAATAAAATATACAGAAGGACAGTCTTATTCAATAAGGTGTAGTACCCACCTACAGTGAAGTCCCTGGTAGGCATTTGGAAACTATATTTATAAAATAAATGATACAAAAATTCTTAAAAGTCAATTGCTAAGTAAAACAGAAAGAAATCAATTAGGAAGGGGAGAGATGTAAAAGGATAACAATAATCATCTTTGGTTATCAATAATTTTTATTGTTTGTATTTTAAACATTTTTCAAATCCTGTACATGTAACTTAAAAAAAAAAGCAGCATGCAAAATCTTCCATTTTCCCAATATTATACAAAAACTAATGGCATAGTTATCCTACCATCCTGATCAAAGAAAAATAAGTATCTTGCCTTATTGCTCTGAGTTTATCCAGACAAACTTTGTCATTTGATACAACGGGAACACGTTACTGATTTTTCAACTTCCCACTTGTGGAAATTTGTCCTTGGGAAGTTCGTATAACAACAAAAATATCCTTGTGGGAAAAAATCCAATGACTGTTTTGTCTACATATTGACTAATCTCTCAAACGTTTCTAAATACACTTGAACTTGCATTAAACATAAGAGATCCTTGCTCTAAGAGATCAATTGGGAGAGGCAATCGACCTGACAAATACTAAATTAAAGATTAAAATTGGAAAGTTTTTAACTTACCCAAAAACTGCTACCCAAAAAGATAAAATAGTTCACATGACTATATTTTAAATGGCTCCTAAGAGTACACGTTTTAAAACCACTGTCTCACTGCAATGGTGAGCACAAAAATGCTGATAATGTACGCTTTAAATATGATGCTAATTCAAATGTATACACACGATACCTCCCACGACATGTGCAAACAGCTTTGCAATCTGATCATGTCACTTCCTCCCGCCTCGTTTTACTGGGTTTCATCTTTCCCTGTCTTGGAGCCTCCCTTGGCCTGAGCCTGCATCAGCTGCTACAAGGGTTCTTTGGCCACACTTTGAATTCCTGCCCCGGGGTTCACAGGCTCATTCAGCAAACTCAGACTCATCCCAGTGAGGCTGAGGACAGAAGGATGGAGATCCATCAACAGAAACAAAAGAACATCTTCAAACATGGGCTCTCTCTCAAGTCACACGGCAAGTTCATCACTAATGCAACAGCTGCCTTGTGAATAAGGTAAATGCACTGTGTTGTCCCCCAGGCTTCTTTTTGTGTTAATTTGTTAAGTGTAACATTATTACTGTATCCTGAACATGATAAGCCATATGCAGGAGTATGGGCTTATTCCATCCAATTATGGTTTGAATGTGATTCATTCCCCACAGTGAATCCCCGTAACACTATGGTACATTAAGGATGGAACATTAATCCAACTACGATGTTTAGAGGAAGTTTAGGAAGTGACTAGATTACATTAGGCCACTAGGGTGGAACCCCAGGACTGAATCATGGTGGATCTATATGGCGAGGGAGAGAGAGACCACATGCAGAGACACACACTCCCACCATGACACGATGCAGCCCAGGGGGCTTTGGCCAGAGCCTCTAACACCCTGAGCCCACATAAACCTCTCTCCTTATGAAGCAGCCTGCCTCTCACATTTTGCTATGTGAAGGAAAATCTGACTAGTACACTCCCTGTCCAGTGGAGCAACCTGCAGACCGAATCAGTGTAAGTATAATGAATCCACTGCTCCCTGCCTACCATCTCTTTGTGTGTCTCAGAATATTCCGCCTATTCCTGCCTGAGTGCACACGCTCTTTGTTATGAATTAAAACTCAGCTTTTAAATTTTATTTACTTCTCTTTAGGTTCCCTTGGGCTTGGTTTTAACTCTGGCAACCCCGGAATGATAAAATCCTGCCTCTGTCCACTTTGAGAAGCCCTTACCTGGACCACACGCCTCAGCACGTGGTGACAACTGCAACTAACGCATGGTCCGCATGGTGGTGCGGGACTGTTTAAGAATTCCTGTGACGCTCTACCCTCCCAGACAGTCTTTTCCTGAGAAGAGGAGAAGGTAGCCAATGGTTTCCACCTCCTACTGAAAGAACTGCACCACACACTTCAAAGCTCTGCACTTCTAGGATGATGGGGGTGCTAGAGACAGAGTCCAGGGAGCCGTCCTGAAAGATCTGTGTCATGTCTGTTCCCAAGGTAGCTGGGATGAGGGTGCGGTGCCATAGTACTGGGTAAGTGAGATACCTTTCACTTATGAAAGGTATCTTCAGTGACGAAGTCCAGCACGGGCCTAATAAGAATTACAGATAGAAAGGAGATGGGGGAATACTAAAAAGGAGTGGCTGAGGACTTTCCAAGATTTGATATACAGAACCTCAGATTAAATACCAATTGAGCAGGAAACGGGAAAAACATACACATTGTGATTTTAATTATATCATAAAACGAGCTACTTCGAAATCATAATATAACTGCTACCACAATTTAGTAACAAAAAGATAACTAGAAACACTTTATGTATTTGGAAATTAAGAAATAAACATCTATATAACAAGGACATCTATAATCACAATAAATAAATAGAAAAGACTTTGAATTTAATGATACGAATATAGTACTAGTGTAATGCAGTGAAGGCAGAAAATTTTTAGTTTTAAAAGCATTTAAATAGAGCAAATGGGGGGATTTCCTTCTACTATCTCTTTGAAGGCAAATATTGTTATCACTGTTTTGCTTTGTTCTGATTAATTGTATTGCTTTATTCAATATTCTGTTTTGATAAGTTCTATAATGTTCTGTATTTCTGTTGATTTTGCTATACCTGATTGAAAAGACAACTATTGTGAAGATAACGAGATACACTAGTATCTATTACTGTTATCCTGGTATCCTGCTGTGCAGTTCTGTACCAATTTCATTGCACTGTCTCAATTGGCCTTGTTCTGTCTTGTTCTGTTGTATTTTACAGCCTTCAAAATAACAAAAAAGATTTTTAAAAGGCATTTAAACTTTTTGTAGTTGTTTTATCAAAGTCAAAATACAAAATAAACTATGTGTTGTGTCTTCAATGAGGAGATTGTTAAAAAATTTTAAATTATACCATTTATAGTATCACCAAGGATACAAACTGCTTAAAAATTAAAGAAACAAAAATCAAAAACATTGTAAGAAATTAAAACTCACTAAAGATGTACATGGCCACAGTACGTACAATGGCCTCACACTAGAAGCTGCTTATTAACTGCAAAGTGGAATACCTCACAGGAATGAAAGCTGCTCAGCCCCATAGTAGGAGGAGGCCTGCCCCACAGTTATAACGCTGAATGAAAGAAGACAGGACCAGAGGCATCTGTACTGTGTGAATCTACATAAACTCAGCATAGGCAAAATTACAATACAGCACTTGAGATGAGCATTAGATGATAGATGTATAAAGAAAAGTAAGGAAGTGGTTACTTGAAGGCATATTTTAGTTTCTTTCAGGAAAGAAGAGGACTGTGACTGAGAGGGATGCAAGGGTGACTTTGGGTGCTGTGAGCGGTCCATTCTTTGGCCTCAATGATCTCCACTTTAGGAGTCAGTTAGCAAACCATGAAATGTTCTATTTGTAAATACACTTTCTCATATAGCACCATACTTTAGCCATTATGACCAATTAGAGTTTATCTTACAGCAATGCAAGGACGGTTAGTTATTTTTTAAATATTAATTTACTACATTGCCTAAATCATATATAAGTTGCTTAAAAGATAGATAAACTAAATGATAGCATTAATAGGCATATGTTAAATAAAAATATCAAGATTAAGAACAGAAGCTCCTTAACCTGATTATGATTAATGTTAAAAACTCAGCAAAACGATATTTAATAAACTTTTAGAAGCATTCTCTTTAATGTTATCTGTGATCACTGCTTATATTTAGCATTGCACTAAAATTCTTGGTCAGCAAAGTTTTAAGAGAAAAAAAGAGACAAAGATTAGAAGGGGAAAACTATGCACTGACAATAAGGCCAACTACATGCAAAATCTAAGTACATCCACCAGCTGCTAGCAATGATACGAAAATCCAAGAAGCTTGCAGGATCCAAGATTACAAATTAAAAACCAGAAGCATGTCTGTGCGATCAGCCATGCGTTTAGCTCTAGCAAACCAACAACGAACTCATATGTTCAGCTCAATGTCAACATCCCACAGGGATTCTGGGTGGAACTTCGACAAGCAGTTGCTAAGTGTCAGCCAGGACAGCAAAGAGGAAAAAAATAGCAGTGACAGTTTAAAGCATGTACTGCTGACAGGGATAATAACTCTGCCTGGAACGCTTCCTGTTAGGTACAGGGTCAGCATAACATTTCATAATCCCTGCAAAAGAATAACTTCTTTGACAAGGTGCACAAGACAAAATAATCAAAGAAAGATGGATCAATTTGGGATTATAGTGAAGAGTGTCACACTAGAGTGCTAATAACTCATTGAAACAATAATGGAATAAAACATTCCCTACATATTCCTTATGGTTGATACACTGTGTCAACTTGAGTTCAGAGGTTTTTAGCTAACCGACTCTGCAGGGGGCCAGGGTGCTCACTTTGTAAACCTCCCGAGCCTGAGCAAGAGGAGGGCGCAGAGGTAGTGTGAGAGCTACACCTGCCTGGGGCAGAGGGGTGGTAGCCTGTTTACAATATAAGGGAGAAGGGGCTCATTCATCCCCGTTTGCTCTTGTTGCTTTTGCTGTCTTCCACTCCCTTGAACAGTTATCCCTGTGCCACGCCACCCTGCCTTGGAGCCAGCTGATTGTGAACTGAAACCTCCACAAACTGCGAGCTAAATAAACCTTTCCTTTCTTGATTTGGGGCGTCGGATATTTTGTCTCAAAAATGAAAGAAAAGTAACTAAGACAATATTTAAATGAAAATATATGAATATATAATTATTATATATAAACTTATAAATTGCAGTTAGCCACAAAAAGCAAAGTTCACAATAGATAAACAGGCAGACAGTGGTA
Source organism: Dolichotis patagonum (assembly GCA_004027295.1). Taxonomy (NCBI): domain Eukaryota; kingdom Metazoa; phylum Chordata; class Mammalia; order Rodentia; family Caviidae; genus Dolichotis; species Dolichotis patagonum. The sequence continues at coordinate 35,316 of PVJX010011683.1, read as the reverse complement.
CACACAGTTTACATTGAGGGAACTATAAATGGCCAATTAAGATGTGAAATAGCTCATAAACTCACTAGTCCAAACAGGACCTCACTTCCCACTTCCCATTAATATTTAAGCACAATAACTTCTACCAGAGATGTGAGGAAACAGGCACTCTGGGTTACTGTTTATTACACAACTCATTTAGAGATCAGTGTGACAGTTCCTAACAGGCTTAAAACATACTTTCCCTGGGAACCACCTAGGATTTCACACTCTGGTGTCACAATGGTATACGTACAAGGGTATACACTGCAACTTTGTATAATGAGTATATGAAGACGAACTCAGTCTGTGCAGAGAGGGTGACAAAATAAACAGCTTATCTATGTAAAGGGATTGGATGCCATGTAGCAGCTATTATCATAAATAAATCACATCTGTGTGTATTGACACCGACGAGAATCCAAAGACATTAAGTGATGCAAGTTCCAACAGACAGTAAAATGTAAAACTATTTATTATATTTGAAAGACCACAAAATAATAATATTTATTTTTATGGGGACTTAATACACACACACACACATACACACACACCCCACAGACTTATGAAGTATAAATACAGAACTGCACGGGAATGATACACATAAACCTGCTGGGATAGAAAAAAGGGTAAAGAACGTGTGTATGACTTTCTGTATTTTGTTTTCTTTCCCAAAGGAGAAATCTGAGTATCAACAAACCAATGTTTATTAATAGTTGCTTCATCTCAGGGAAAGATAAATCGGTTACATTATGTTTTGTCAGTTTGAAATGCTTCCCAGTACAACTGAACTCTTTCAATTTAAAAATGAAATAAAGGAGAACGCTTCCTTCCGAAATATAGAAGTTTTCCAGCTTTTGAGATTTGCTTCCATAGTTCTGCCCTGTCTAGAAATGAAGGCAAAGAGAGGCAAACAAGCCACGATGCCCTAACTGGTGAACTTCACCTTACTCAGAGACCAAAGAAGGGGCTTTTTCTGGGTAAGAGGCAGCTAGAGACAAGAGGGTGGCCACACAGCCGGTCCTGGGGATGGTGCCGAGGCCAGCAGCAGAGCCACTTCCTCTGCGTGCTCCAGAACAAACTGTGGGTGGACAGTTCCACCCTGTCCAAGCTCAGCATGCAGGGTCAGCACTATCACCATCTTCCTGTTTTAAGGACTGCTAGGTAACACTGGAGAAATTTAGAGCAAAGTGCATCCTTAGCTCATGCAGCACAAAGATGATCAACAGGAGGCCCGAAGGTCGGAGTTAGCTCTCATTTATACAGTTAGGTCCGTACTATGTTTTTGGTAAAGTTTTGACTCAGCTGCTAGTATTTAGACATTGAGCTATTTCTAATAAACACTGGGTCCCTAGCTGTTCTTCCGAAAGGATCTTGATGCAATCAGGCCTGAGTTCCAGGATGCCAACGGCTGGTTGGCAATGCAGACTGTCCCCTCTCTCCCTCCTCACTCATGGCCTCACCTGCTGGCCCCAGTGGAAGTCTCACTCACCCACTTCACAGATGGCAAGACTGAAGCCCAGAGCAGTAAGGACCTTGCTCAAAGTTAGAGTTAGTTGGCAAGGAGCAGAGCTATGTTGGCACAGGACAGTCAATTACTAGTTAACTTGTGATTCCTTTTCTCCACTAGGTCAAAGCTCATTTTGTGATTTTTGTTTGTGTGTTTTTTAAAAATTAGTATATGTTTGCAATACATAATAATTACACTCATTTGGGGAACTGGTACATAAGATACTGCGTCTTGGTCATTTTTACTTCCCCTCCCCACTCTGCTCCCTTAGCTCCTCCCTTTCCACTTCAGGATTTTAATGCCCTACTTTCCTTCTACTCCAGCAGGTACAACGGGAATGATCGTCTTTAACGCTTTTAGTGCAGACTTACTTCAAATGGTAATCTGCAACAATGTAGATGGATTCATTAATTACAATAATTAACGTTAACCATAACAGGTGGGTTAATTCCAATAATTAAGTAACACACTGATTAAAGCAGTAAGGTACCAAGATTTGGCCCAACTCAAAACAGAAACATTTGCATGTCAATTATAAGGGAATATAGCTGAAAATGGTGAAACTACAGGTTGTATGGTCTGTCGCAGGGTATCACTTTTCCAGCTCGTTTCCCACCCTCCTCAGTCTTGTTCCTTTTCTACCGAGTCCAGAAGGATGTGTAGACCCCGACCGGAACTCTATGTCACAACGTCCCACAGTCTGCACGTCCTACAGGCTTTTTGTCTTTTGGGTCTGTTTGCTCCCGGTTAAAGCAGATCCACACTGACTTGACCAAGCTCTATCCGTATTTACTGACTCAGATCGGGCATTCCTCTTCCATGAAAAGTGCATTTTTGTCAGAATCAAGTGCATAAACAGATTAAAGGGCTTACGAAAATTCTTTAGGATGTGAAACACTAAATAACCTAAAATGTAAATCATGGGAGGATGGGAAAGGTTCAGTTAACTTTGGCATATTGTGAAAAACCTATGCAAAGAAAAAGGCTGTTCTTAAACACTGACATGCAGTATAATAAATCTCATTTCTTATACTGCGTTATCACTCCTATTAACTTTGAGGCGTGAAAATAGCACAAAGTCCCAGAAAAGCTAAATTTCACTTTCACGAATCAAAATCAAGTCAGCAACTCTAGAAGGCATATTACAGTTCCAAGGATGCTCTCTGTTAAACGGTAAAGAGCAAGACATTGGAAGCGGTTTTAAATAAACTCAGGATTCCAAATAGAAATAAAACCAAAGGGACATTGCCTAATTTTCCCTCACAGGACCTCAGCTCCTTCAGGGTTAAGGGGTGGCATTTACTTTCCCAGCAGTGTCCAAGGACAATTCTGGCACGGAGGAAACTGAGTCCCGGAGAGGTCAGCGTGAGGGCGAGGTCCTAAGCAGGAAGGAGGCAGGGCTGGGACGCTCCGCAGGTTTCTCCGCAGCGCTCTGAGCCTCCGAACCAGGTCAAGCTCCAGCCACCATCCAGGTACCCTTGCCTTGCTCGGCGTTTTCCAGTATCCCCCTGGCGACTTCGTGTCTATCGCCCGTCTACCTACCGTCAGCGGTCTCTCTGTCCTCTAACGCTCAGTCTTTCCCTTCCACCCCTGACTCCTGGAGCCTGGCCCTAGCGCCCCCCTCGGCCTCTTCCTCCAGCGCCGCGCCTTCCACCTGTTCCCAGGCGACCCCGCCCGCGACACTGGTCCGGACCCGCGTGGAGCCGCCCGGAGCCGGGCCGGGCTCGCGGACAGTGCCCCCAGCAGGCAGGACGGGGCGGGCCCCCAGCGCCGCGGCCGGGGTCGCGCAGCCCCGCACTCACCTTGCAGTCCGCGGGCGCGGCCGCCAGGAGCGCTAGGAGGAGGCAGAGCAGGCGCGCGGGCGGCCGGGGCGCAGCGCCGGGGCGCATGGTGGGCGCCGTCCGGGAGCAGGGCGCGTGGGACCTGCGGGCTCCCGGCCACCGCGTCCCCAGCCGTGAAGCCCGCCTCCGGCCTCCGGGGAGGGTTTTGTAGGGCTCGGCGGCGGCGCAGCGGGTCCCTCCCCGCCCGGGCCGTGGCCCTGGCTCCCGGGGAGGGAAGAAGCGGCGCAGGTCCCGCCCTCGGCCCCCGCCCTCTCGAGCCGCGGGGCGCTGCCCCTGGCCGGGCGTCGTGCCCGGGGCGCCCGCGGGGCGGCAGGTGGGCGCGCGTCGAGGGTAAGCGCTAGCAGGTGATACCCCTGAGGCCCCGGGGCCCAGGCAGGCCGGGGTGCGGGTCGGGCTGAGGAAGTCCGGGGGTGCGCGGCGGGGAGGCGGCGGTGCAGGGCGGAGGGAGTGGCCAGCGGCCCTGCCCGGATTAAGCCGGAGGCGCGCCGGGCGTCTGCACTCGAGGGCCGCTCGCTCCCGGCCCCCGCGCCCATGCCTCTGGCCGCCTGCGCCGCCTCCCCGCTGCAGCCGCCGGACCGACGTGGCCGCCAGAGCGCGGCGGCGAAGGGGTCGGTTCGCGTGTGGGTCCGGGCGCGGCGGAGCCCGGGGGTGCGCGGCACCGGTGCTGCTGGGTCCCCCAGGTAAGGAGCACGGGCGGGCGGGCGGGCGGGCGCTGTGGCGGGGCCCGGGCGCCCGCGGCGAGCGGGGCGGTGCAGGAACCGTAGCATCCGGGGGCCCGGGGTGGCGGGAGTTTCGGCCCTGGGGTCACCGGAGGAGAGAGCTCGTCTGGCTTCCCAGGCTTGGCTGCCAGGGCTTGAACTGGGAGCTGTGTGTTTTGATTAATTTGGAGGCTCGAGTTACCTGCCTGGCAGTCCGGGCATTCCCAAATGCCAGGAGAAAGAGGCAGCTGAGGAGAAAGAGAAAGTCCATCCTATTCTGTCCTCCGCTGAGCTGAACTGGCTTTTCAGGCTGCAAAAATCTTATCTGCGGAAATGCGGGGAAAACAAGACCAACTCCTGTCCAGGCTGTCGCCCTCCTGGGAGGGGAGCGCTTTTCTCCCTAGGGAGGGGAGCGCTCTTCTCCGGAGCCCTAAGGTGTAAATAGGCCGCCTCAGGCTTGTTGGGGCCCGACTGTGAGCAAGGAGTGAAGAATTTAGACTCCTCCTGAGAATAGTGTTACTTGCATAAAATACAACTAAATCAGAATCACTTGTTCTGGAATACAATCATTGCAGTGCCGTACTGAAGTTATGAATAGTAATAGCCATGCATTATTGTTGTTATTGTTATTATGGCATTAAATAGCTCTAACAGCAGGTGTGTTATACAACTGTAATAACAATGTAGTGATGACTGCAAATAATATTTCAAGTAGCTGGCCAAACTGAAATGTGACATGAGCATACCAGTGGGCGCAGACGCTAAAAAACAGCCAATGCGACTGAGGTCTGTTGCCTAGACTCACCATGCTGAAGGAAATGCTGAACCATGAAAGATTCGTGAAACTAAAATGCCATTTTTTCCCCTTTCCTACCCAAGTTCACCCACCACCTGAATCCCATCCCCGGGTTGCGATCCTTAGCTTCAGAGAGAGTAACCACTTCCGCTGTGGTTGGTTCTGAGGCACCAAGTGTGAACTCTGTGTCTAGCACTGATTGTGACTCGCTTGGGATTCGAATCGAGGTCTGATAGTGTCTTCGATTTGTGTAGCGGTGTTGGGAGGCAAAGCCCCCACAGTGAGCAAAGATGACCTCCCACATTCACATTTATTGATTCTTTGACTGTAAAGGGAAAGAGTGTTTGCTCTGTGTCTTCTGTGCCAGCGGTTCTCACCCGTGGCTGTGCACTAGAATTTCTGACTGAAAATCCGGCCACAGGGCCCATCCCAAGCTGACTGCATCAGACTCTCCAGAGGTTCCTGAAGATACTCAGGTGCAGGCAAGTGTGGTGTTTTGCATACACTTCTGGTTAACCAGTAGAGTTAGGGCATCTTCTTAGTAGAATAATAGAAAGGTCATATATTAACCTTTTTATTAAGATGTAAGGACACTGGAATTTGTGCCGGGACTGTAGAAATTGCAGTGTGCTCCGTAGCAGCTTCTCCCCAGTTGATGAGGAAATTCGGGCAAAACAAGGACAACATTACTTCCCAAAAAATAGAACAATAACTTGGTTCTAATATTCAGTGCTCCTTCTGTCCGCTGAATTGCGGAAATTTTCTCAGTTTGAATTTCAATCGCCTTTTCTTGAGGCTGTGTCATTTTAATGGAAGATCATGCTGGGTTTTATCAGTTTTGGAATGGAAGGTGGAAGTGAACTGCGCGTGGCTACTGATACAGCAAGACTAGGACAGAACTGTAATGTAAGGAAAGGGTTAACAGGAGTTAAGAGCTTGGTCCCTGCAGTGGACCCTGAATTCTGAATCCACTCCATACTTACCGTAGGATGGACTCTTCCCTTCTGTAATGTTAGGACAATCACAGTAGCCATCTCAGGGAGTTGCAGGTATATAATATTCCATCGGAAGTCCTCTGTCCGATGTCTTCACTAAACAACTGGATACTGCGATCCTATTCTTCAGTGGCAAAAGGGAAAATAGATGGGATTGGTGAGAAACAGAACACAAGGTAGTGATGTCTCTGAGCTCAGTGCTAAAGGGGCAAGATTAGAAAACAGCCTTAGCTCCTTAAGGTTAATGCACTCTGGAGGCAACCAGAGCCTCACCTTTGCTTCCCTGGAGCGGGCAGCATTGGCATCCCAGGGAACCTATAAGAAAAGAAGGGTCTCGGGCCCCCTCAGACTCACTGGATTGCTTTACCTTCTCTAGAAGCTCCAGGCGACTCATGTACACGTGAAACTTGGACCAGCAGCTTGTCTAAAAGCCAGACTGAACGACTGCTGACTCTCCGCCCTGCCTCCATACACATATCCAGTGTTACTAGAGTGGTTTTTCTGTTCACCTCTGGGATTAACTAACTGGAATTCTTGATTCTAAAAAATAATCTCGGTCAAGAAAACTGAGTTTTCTCAGTTGGGTCCTTGAATGCCAATAAACAAAAGGAAAGTGCTGTGGTTGAGGGGGTGTGGACACAGAAGTGTCTACTTTTGACTTTGACACCAGGTGGGGGTTTGGAACAAAATTAAATGGTCACTGCCTTTGACATACCCTAAAGAATTACGTCTACCCCCTTTTAAAATCACACTATTTTGTTTTCTGCATAATGCCTACATATGTATATCTGCTTCTCTACATTTCAGGGTAAGCCCCATTGGGGCAGGGAATGTGTGTGTGTGTGTGTGTGTGTGCGCACGCGCGTGTGTTAATTATTGTTGAATTAGTGTAGGAATGGAGGTGGTTTGTCACCCAGCATTCACACTTAGGACTGTTTTCTTCTAAAGTCATGATCCCCTAAAGCCTTTGTCGTATAGAGATGGGCCTTTGCTTTTGCTGAGATACACACTTCTCTGGCTGCTCATACCTTTTTTTTTTTTTTTTTTAATATTTTTAAGTGTCAGCTCCTCTCTTAGTCTTCTGTTTTATTTCACAGATTTTCCCTTTCCAATACCACGGAAATGAGACTCTTCAGTGCTTTTGAATCTCAAAGTCGTGATCACTTCCTGTCTGTTGTTGCTATCACATCTCTGGGTTCATTTACTGCTTTTCTAAGCTCACAACTCCTGCCCTGGTGTCTGCACTCATCACCTGTAGAGTTCAGGAGCCCTCTCGCTAGTTTCCTCCACTGCAAGTTCTCTGAATGTCCTTTATGTTATTGTCAGACTTTAAAACTGCATGTGGTATCAGGAAGGACAGGCTCTTTTTTTTTTTTTGGTACCAGGGATCGAACTCACAACCTCGCACTTGCCAGGCAGGCACTTATGCCACTGAGCTAAATCCCCAGCAGACAGGCTCTTTTGGGGGCAGTCACAGTCTCCCAAATCCAGCAGCTTTTGGTCACTGTTTTCATGGAAGGAGGTGGAAGGTGGGCCACGGGCTGAAGGAACTCTGCTTATAGCCAGACAGGAACCTCCTGGAAATTTTACACACTCAAGAGGACCATCATCAATATGACTCAACATCTCTGATTGCCTCGGGAGAGGAAGAGAATGTGCCAAATTAAAACTTCTCTGAAAGCTGCCAGTGGATGTGATATAACTACTTCCACTCATATTTCATGGGCCCAGTGGGTCATGTGACCATGCCTCATTATGCAGGAGGTCGGGGAAGTGGACCTGCCATATGCCTGGAAAGAGCTGGAAATACATGGGGAACCATAATGATACCCATCACCCAGTCAGGTGGTGTGCAGAGGTCCTGGATCTACTCTTTTATCTCCTCAGTCATCCCAGGCTCCTGCTACTTTCTCAGGTTCACTGCACACCCCCCTTTGCTGCATGTCTTTGCTGTCTCTACCTCCTTTGAGGACCCTCGGATGTAGCCTACTTTGCTTTAAGATCATGGTCCGTGGAAACCTTTATGTAGACCTTTATTGTGAAGCACAGACACAGTGTAAGGTAACTTACTTTTTAGTGGTGCTAGATTCCAAACCTAGAGCCTCATAGGCTAAACTGGAGATCTACCACTGGGCTATATCCCAGGCCAGTGGGTATTTCTCAAATTAATCATAAATGTTTATTGTGGTAGCAAGTGTCTAGAGAACAAAAGCAAACTTTTGTTAATGTCACACTGGTTTACAGAGGGTCACTTCAACTTTAAAGCATATTTTAAATTTATAAATATTTTCTTATATATTAGAGTCTATACATTTTCATTCCCATACACTGACTTTGTTGTTGTAAAAACTTAGTGCAAACTTTTTTCTGCCTTGCATGTCAGAAATTAAAAGGACGCGTTTCCAAATTTAAGCATGAGGGGGAACTCTTACTTTGACGATATAGTTCTTTATGCTTTTGTGAAATTTTCACTTGCTGATTGTTGTGGCTGTGATATCCATGCCGCACCCTCAGCCAGCACCCAGGATGGCCTCTTGGCTTTGCTCACGGGCTTACTGATGCCTGAAGCATGTGATATCTTAAGCATGCGTCGTTATCTTCCATGGTCAGCTATGGGATTCGGACCTCTGGAGCTTGAATGTGATGGATGCCCGTGAATTTTTTATTAGTATCCACAGTGGCCAGACTGTTGAAGGGGAGTCTAGTTTCTGGTCTGGAGACTTACTAAGGTGTTTCTGAATCTCTAGGAATCAGTTCCTTCCAGAAGCAAGGGAGGGTGTGAGGCCAGACAGAAGCAGCTGTGAGAAAGATGTGGTGAAGCTCTTTTTAGGAAAAACCAAGACTCCCATGAATACTGCCACCCTCAGAACAAACTGTACCCTCCTCTGTATTTCTGCTTGTTCATTGGGACATTTTTATGAAATCTTTCTTTGTTTACACATGTAAATGCTTAAAACATTTGACTTCCCTGTAGCCTATTTAGAGATGGTACCTTTAAGATCCCCCGCTGTCCCATAGAAGATTTTAGACTTCAAATTCCAAATACAAAGGCATCCATCTGAGAGCTCTAGTGTTCCAGGATTCCCAGGGAACAGAATGTCTTTGTATCTGAGCACCATTTTAATTTGTAATCGGCTCTCTGTGCTTCTGCTGCACTCCAGGCTAAGGTTGTGCTTTCCACAGAGGAATTTCCTGATATTTTCTGATGGATTTTTTTTTTTTTTTTGAATTATGAAGCTCTAGAGTGAAGTGGTTGGTAAGGAAGGATTTGGTGTCTGAGCCCTGGAAATGTCACTTCCTAACTGTGTGAGTCTTTTGTATCAGGTGGACGGTGACATTGCTTACCACACAGGACTGAGAGCGTGCAGCTCACCACATAGGTGACCCTCTGTGCATAGTGACTCTTACTGGCTCTGACAGTGGGGGTGATAATGATGGTGATGATGGTGACATAAATGCAGAAGAGGAGAGAAGAGGAGACTTGGAGGGAGCAGGAGGAGTGTAGAGAGGGAGAAGAAAGAGTAAGAAAAAGAGAAGGGGAGGAGCAGGAGGTGCAGGAAGAGATAGGAAGGAAGGGAGGCTGTGGATGCAGGTTATTGGTTCCTAAAGTCAAACACCAGCCTTTTCCTTAGAACCCTTGTCAGAGTAGCTTTAGGTGAATTCTGCCATTCTACCTAGAACATCCTTCAATATTACTCTTCCTTCCATGCTAGCTAAAGATTTATCCCTCTCAGTCAATTCTCTTCTGATCTTTAAAAGGCACTTTAAGCCTTGCACAACAGCAGATGCCTGAAACGCAGGGACTCGGAAGCTGAGGAAGGAGGATCACTTGAGCTCAGGGCTTAAGAGGCCAGCCTGGGCTTGGACTCCATCTCAGATCAACAAACTAAGCAATGCTTTACAAGGCACTGTGGTGGCTGCTGCTTCATTTTTATTTTGCCAGAACCTCCTTTCTAAATCAGGTGTCCTCACTTCATGGAGTCTCCCATTTGTCAATTTCTACTTCTGCAGCCTTCTTCAATACACTGCGAGACCTTTTTGTCTTTATCACAAATTACGAAGAAAGGAAAGAAACCCTACTTTGCTGAGCAAGGCACTGGACTAGCCACTAATTCAGACTCATTTAAATCTCTCAGGTATGAATTTTATATCCTGTGATGTTTATACTTCCTGAGACATCATAAGCTCAGAGGGATTAAAAGACTTGTTCAGAGTTACACTACTGAATGAAAATTTTAATTGCATAATTAATTGTTACTGGAGTAAACCCAGGTCCTTCTAATTCCAAACCTGTACTTGCATTTACTAATGTGGGAGGAAGTGGACAGTCTTCGAGGAAGAGGAGGAGGCATCACAGAGCGGGCAGGACATCAGGCAAGAGGCAGCTTCACACTGCAGTTTTGGGTGGCCCCATGGGGTAGAATCATCAGGAGCATCGCCAGAGGTCATGCCAGAGTCAGTTCTGGGGAATCTGAAAGGTCCAGAGAATTCAGAGTGCTCAGCCCTACCCAAAAGGAAAAAAGAAAGACCAAGGAAAATGCGTAAGGTTAGCTTGCTTGCTTTATTTATTTGGCAAGAGATTTCAATGGTTGTGGGTCACGAGTGTTATTCTTAACTTGGAGGAAAAAAACCTGTCTGATTCAGTTTCTCCATTGTATATTTCTCATTGTACATTTTAATTTCTCCATTTATATCTATTTTTGGAACATGTTTCGCCATGCTGGGGTTTCCAAGTATGATATTTTATGTTGCTGTCAGATTTTCTGTTGATTATAGAAGTCTCTACCTGCAGAATGGCAGGTGGGCTGAGATACGGTCCACTTGATCTCCACTCCAGTGTCAGCTGAGGGCTCTAACACTTCAGCTGAATCTAGAGGCAAGGAGAGGTGGGGTGCGATTGGTCCTAGGCCAGCAGCATTCTGTTCAAGTTGGAACTCAGAGTTGTTCTCAAGAATTTACTTGAGTAGTTGTCAAGATTTTCCTGTTGCCTCTCAGAGAATGCGATGCTTTAGCTGCATTCCAGTAGTCCCTGGACCACACAGATTATGAGCCACGTTAAAAACCTTGTACTGTGTGACTAGATCTACCGCATCTGCTAAGGAGTTTAGACCGACCTGAACTCTTTGGAAGTCGGCAGGTAGAACCTGAGTAGCAAGGAGAGATTTTTAGAAAGAGCAAAACACATGCAGAACCAGAGATCAGTATTGTATGAAATAAGCCAGACACAGAAAGACAAGCACTGTGTGATCTCACTCATACGTGGAATTTTAAAAAAATGATCTCATAGAAGTTGAGAGGAAAATTGTGGTTACCAGGGGTAAGGGAGGGAAGAGGAGAGGGTGGAGTGGGGAGAGGTTGGTCAATAGGCACTAAATCACAGCGAGGAGGAAGAAGTTCCGTTGCGCAGTATAGTGACTGCAGAAGACAATTATGTACCATTTCAAAAGCTAGGAGAAAATACTTTGAATGTTTTTACCATAAAGAAATGATAAATGTTTGAGGACATAGGTGTGTTTAACTTGATTTAACCATTATGCAGTGTATGCATGTATGGAAACATCGCATAGTACACACCGATACAAAGAATGATCAAAATACATGACACACGGTGAAAGTTTAGATTTTAAAAACGTATTCTAGTCAAAAATACACTGCCATGAACCCCTGCGCCCAAAGTGCTCCCCTGAAACACACCTATCCCATCATGCTTGCCACTTTGTGAGGCAGCTCTGAAAGCCCACTTCTGTGTCTCTTCAGGACGTGGTCACAAACAGTGCAAACACTTGTGCTAAGTGCGGTCCAGTGGAAGGCAGGCTCCTAAAAGCACCAGTGTTCTCATCTCCCTCATTTGCCTGGTATGGCACCATGTGACCTCTGGCTCATCTCCAAAGTCAAAATGACCACAGAGGTAATCAGCATTTTGAGTAGCTTCAGGACAGCAAGGTAGCTACATCAGCACAGCTGAAGGCACGTACGCAAGATGATTTCCACAACGAATAAGTATGTTTGACACAAGATGGACAATTTTCAAGGGTATTAGTAACAATGTGCTTTTTACTGTAATAATTTTTTAAAAAGGTAAACCTTCATCATACTTTTTATCCTACCTTATATGTAAAATTTTTTGTTTATAACTATCAGTTAAAATAAAATTTAAAAGATTTTTTAAAAAGAGATAACCAAGTAACCCATTTATGTGTTGGGAACAGGTCAGCTTCACTTTTCATAGGGAACGAGCCATGCTGTTCTTCGGACAGTTGTTTGTGAACTTCTAAGACACTTTGCTTATCTCATTACAAAAGCTGGACTTTTAAGAATTGAGACCATAATGTTTTTTTTAAATTTTATTTTAAAGGGGATAAAATTAAACACAACAAAACAGAACAGAACGGGACATAAGAAAGCATAAATTTCAAAGCTAGACAAACAGAGATCTTCACTATCTGTCATATTGTCTCTTGTTTTCTTCCAAATGGTTGTTCATATCTTTGCATATGGGGAGCTCATACTAAATAACATAGCCAATCTTTTCACAAGATGTGTAGTTCACTGGCTGCCACTTGTTAAGGGGGGGGAGCATGGGACAGGGGACAGGATGACATGAGGACATGAGATGTTTGATTCTCTGCCCACGTGCTGGCAGGCTCACAGTCACCCCCCAGAGAGGGAAGGAGTTCCTTGTTCTCCCAGCACCCCGAGTCAACCACATGGTACATGTCCCGAGGTGCCAGGGTGAGACCATAATGTTAAGTGAAATAAATCAGATATACAAGCTTAAATATCATGTTTTTTTCTTATATGAGAAACACAAATTATAAATAAAGAGCAAAAGAAAAGACTGACAATCTGCAGTAGGGAGATAGATCTTTCATATGAGAGAAGCATCAAGAGATGGAGTTGTGAAAAGGGAGAGGGAAAGGGGATAAAAAAAATTAATATGTTTTATGTGCTTGTACCAACTCCATACCATGAATGTAAACATTATGTACTTCAAACATAACCTAAAAAAGAGAAATAATCATTTAATCTGTTGTGAGAAATAATTTTATTTTGAAAGGAAATATATATAAAGTAGGTATTTAGACAGAAAAATTTAGTTTTGGAAAGAAAGTCTTTAGATAGTTTATTGTCAAACAGTCAAAAGAAAAGTACACACAGTCATTGAGTTAACCGGAAATTATTTCACTGAAAGAAAAAAAAATGATCATTAAACAGATCTCAGAGTGTCAGTGTTACTTGGGTAAAAACACTAAGCTTCTGTAGCTTTTTGAGTCAATGACAGTTCAGTCCCTGGTCTCCCCTTCATCTGGTGCCCCAGTTTGAGCCACTGCTTCACCCCTTCTCTTTAATGATGAGAACCCTAGCAGGGTGTATTTCATTTCAAGATCATGTTGCAGAGAAAACAAATTTCTTACGATGGAAATAATTATTTAGAAATTCTCAGATCTTGTTCCCAAGCCTAGAATTTTGAAAACATTGGGAAGAGGCTCATAAGCAGTCCCAGGGGAACTGGGGTCCAGGAATTTTCATGAAGGAGTGAAAGGGAAGAATAATACTGGGGAGTCAGAGGAAGGTAATGAGATGATGTTGCTGAATACACAGCAAGAAATTAGTGCTAGAAATTAGTGCTGTATAGATTGTCTTAGTTACTTCTCTGGTTACTGAGACAAAATGCCCAACACCCAACGTTAAGTGTGGAAGGTTTATTTCAACCCACAATGTATAGAAATGTCAGTCCATAGTCAGCTGGCTACAAGGCAGGGATGCATGGCAGAGGAGAAACAGTCCATGGCAAGGCAGGCAGATGCAGCAGCAGCAGCAAGCAGCAACTGTAGCAGAAGAGAGCCTGCCTTGCTTTCATCCCAAACAGGCTTCAGGCCTTTTGGGTGGTGCCACCTACACCCAGCCTGGGCCTTTCCATCACCCACACTCAGAGCTATCCCGAACCAATCAGTGGGCTAATTTAGTACCATATAGCCTTAAACACAGTATCACACTATCTAGATCCAGCCCCCTCCGCAAAGCCCTGCCTCATCACGTGTGCACGAGGCTTTTCAGGGGCATCTAGACACAAGTCATGCTGGATGCTGTGGGGAAGAGCCTGTAGATCCTACGGGGTCAGTGCACAGGTGGACATCTACGCCCTGTTGCTGATGCTTGGCTTCACCATGTTGGGAAACAGGAGGAAGTGAGCACCTACCGGGGCAGAGGAGTCCCGCAAACAGCAGCAAAGGTTGTGGCCCTCTGCCCGCCTGGGCTGCAGAGGTCAGCTCACTCCAGTAAGGATATTGGCTATAAGATCTACAAAGGAATGGGGCAGTGTTCAGTAATCTTCCATCATCTTTTTTCATTTTCTTCTCTGAAAACAACTTCTCATGCTTACTCAGCATATGTTTCCTTTAAATTTGGGTTTACACTGCATCTTGATTTGTCTCAGCCCTCTAATGATGGACTCTACCTTGGCATACTTCCTTCATCTCCATTCCTCTTTTATTTTTTTCCTTTTGTACCAGGGATCAAACTCATAACCTCACGCTTATTAGGCAAGCACATGAACCACTCAACTAAATCCCTGACCTCCTCCCTTCTTTCTAGTTTCCTAAGTTAAATTGTCCCAGAGCACTAACCAGAGTCTCTGTTTGTACCATCTCCAGTCCAGAGTCATTCTGTTACAACAAAACCACAGTCTGCATTGGGTTGCTTTTGAGTCAGTAATTTGTCCTCTTCCTGTGGCTGGAGAGACAGGATCAGGTCATAAAAAGCCTGATTGTTCCCCCAATAACTGGGCTGAAGGTGGAGCTCTGATGTGCCTATAGAGAGTGGTCTTTTTCTGAGAGTAACAGCATAGCACAGATGATGCCAAGGTCTGTTGCCATCTCAAGCAGTAATCAGCCCCACTGGGGTCATGGTTGCAGAGGCCTCTAAGTGGGTACCTAACACTGTGAACCAAATCCTGGGCTTTGGGTTGCCTTGAAATTTCTTCCACTAGATTATTTAGTCTACTATCTTTAAACTTACTGTCCTGCAAAATCTCAGCACACGGGTAAAATGTAGACAGATTTTCTGCACATGCCTCTGATCTAACTGCCAATGGAGTCCTTGTTCCCAATGGAAACCTTCTGAACCTTGTCTGTGCCATCTGCATTCTGTCACCATTTTGGTCTTCTGAGCTCTGACTAGAATCTCCTATCCAGCTTGGCTATGGCATTCTAGGGGTTCTCTAGCTGACATCTCTAAACCTTTTCAAACTCTTCTGATGAACCACTTCCAATGGCTTCCAAGCCACATGTTAAGGTATAGTTGCAGTAACAGCCCCATTTCTCGGGCACTGAAATCTGTCTCAGTTACTTTCCTCATTGCTGGAACAGAATACTTGATATCCACAACTTAAAGGGTAAAGAGGTTTATTTTGGCTCATGGTTTTTAGAGGATTGAGTTCATAGTCAGCTGAATTCAAAGTAGGGAGGGTCTAATGGAAGAATCTGGCTACATCATGGCATCCAGGAAGCAGAGAGAAGGGACAGAGCTGCAGAGGCAGGTCTACCCTTCTTGGTCGCTTCTCCATGACCCTCTTTTTAAGACTAGGCTGCATCTCCTAGCAGCACATTCAGCTGTGGATTTATCAGTAGATTAACCTACTGTTAAGTATCGTGCTGCCTGGCCCAATCACCTTCCACAGCCCACTTGATGAATACTTGAGGCTCGTGGTGAATATATCATCTTATCTAGTCCCAATAATAACCATTACTTTGTTAGAGTGATACTTTTATGAATAATAGGATAGTTTTGTTTGGTGCCGTCAAAACTTTGGTTGAAGCAAACCCCCATAGGTGGTTGTAGATAACATCCATGACCCTGTTTTGTGAATTACAATGCACAGGACATACTGCTCTTAGTGTCAGGCTGACAGCCAGATAGGGCTCTACTCACCTGTGACCTGGTAGCTGTAGTTCAGACAGGAGGACAGTCAAAAAGCTTCTGTGACTTTTTGTGACTTGCTCATGGGCTAGGCAGACATGCAGGATACACATAAGGTCATCTACAGTCTGCTCTTGGAGAAACAGTGAAAAGAGAACTTTGACAGCTCATCTAAAGCAGAGGTCTTTGAACTTAGGTACGTGGGTTCTTGGGGAGAAAAAGAATCTCCAGAAGTTACATAATTGAGGTGGAAAAATAACCAAAGTAGTCAAAGTCTCAGATACTCAGCTACCATTTCACAGAGTTGGTCTGTCTTTGAACAAATTTCTTATCTTCTCTTTCATAATTTTCTTCATCTTGTTTTTCAGAAGAAAGGCTTACTCCCCTATTCTTCTCCCTCAAATACTGCCACCGTTCTTTATTCCAGAGTGTAAGGACTGGCTAAGTGAATGCAAAAAAGGACCGTCCCCTTGTTGGTGCTGAAGACAGAAAGCACCCTAGTTATGGGCTCCATGTCCCAGATAGAGTGTCTCTGACTTTTCGCTTTTGTCAGTGTTGCAGGATCATTTATCAGCTGGTAGGTCATTAAAAAATAATCCTTGATAATAAGTAACTATATTGCTCTTGGTGTATAGTTTAGTTCATTTGGGCTGCTATAATAAAATTCCTTGAGTAACCTATAAACAACAGGACATTATTGCTCACACTTTTGGAGACTGGGATATCCAAAGTCAAGGCCCTGGCAGAGATAGAGTGTGGAAAGGACTCTCTGTGTCGTTAGGTGGTTCCTTTTTGCTGCATTCCCCCAGGACAGAAGGAAGGGGCACACAAATTCCCTCGGGCCCCTTTTAGAAGGACAGTAATCCCATAATATAGGCTTCAACCCTCAGGACCAATTATCACCTTTACATCGGATCTCTTAATGCCAATTCACTGGGGGATAGGTGTCAACATATGTATTTGGGGGGATCAGACATTCGAGCCATAGTATACAACTCAAGAGGAGTTCGGGTAACTGAGTGACATTTCCATTCAAGATATTTTAGAATACACAGTTTTGAACAAAAAATAAGAATATGGGATTGTCGCTGAAACCATCTCTCTCCAGAAAGTATAATCAATCTACGCTAATTAAAGTAATTAAGAAAAAAAAGCCTACATTTCCAATAAAGTTCTCTTTTTAATGTTTAATAATTATTTCTCAAGATTTAATTTGACTTATGGTTTTGATGACTTACATACTATGAAGAATTAAGTTTAAAAGCCAATCCTATAAGAAAAAAAAGTTAGACATCAAGACCTATGAATATGGGAAATTAAATTTTTTTTTTTTTATCGGTACCAGGGATCGAACTCACAACCACTTGCTTGCTAGGCAAGCACTTATGCCGCTGAGCTAAATCCCCAGCCCTGAAAAATATTTTTATTAAAGACATTTTTGATGCTTAGAAGTATGATGGAGTAATACAGTATTTATAATGCAAAATTTGAAGTGTGAGAAGTTATGTAGGGAAGGAAAATGGAAACACGAATTCAAAAAATCTGTGAAATTTGTAATAAAGAGCTTGTGTGCAACATTAGAAATTGATGGTGGTGAAAATCGTATTTTAGGGCATTATGATCATTTGGCTTAATCCAAAATAATATGGTAATGGTTTTATTTTAGAGGTCAGCATTTACAATACTTCATAAATCATCTGCTTCATTTATAGAGAAGGTGAAGTTTTTAAATATTTCAAAAAGTGTGGGGGGGGAGCAGGGAGTGGGGGCATAGTTTCAAAATTCTTATAAGAGGATAAGCAAGATATACCATGTCTAAGGTACAAATGCCTTCTGATGAGTGTTGCCATTATGTATATCTAAAATGTACCAATAAAATGTTTAAACACTCACACACAAAGCAGAAAACTGTGCAGGCTGCCGAGCTGCAGTGTCACTGGGGGACAGAATACGTCCCAGAGGGAAGGTCCTGCTTCAGTTCCAGTAGCTCTGTGGCTTTGTATACTCTCCTCATGCTGATCCGCTTTGTTTTTCCTGTACGTGGGCAGTAATCCTTGCCTTACCAAACTGTCGTGAGAGTTAAGTCATTTGATGTGGGCAGCACTCGGGAAGATGGCCTACCAATGATCAGTAAGTGTTGGCTTCTCTCCGCTTCCCCAGAGCCACTATGGTCCCCTCACTTATAGGCTTTCATAGCCTCTCTATTAATGTGCTTGCTTTCCATTCCCAAGGTCCCAAAGTACCTTCTAGAAGTTAATTTATCCTTCAAATAGATATTGAACATTGCTGTATTTCAGACACTACACTGGCCATGGAGATAAATCTGTGAATTAGAGGACAGAATTCGCATTATCAGAGTTTATGGTAATTGAGTGCATAGTGCTAAGATGCGTTGGCTACGTCCAGTATTCTCTTTGGCTAATGGAGACCAGTTGGGCGTTTGGACAGATTAGTCTATGCATCCATCCACGCATCTGTACATCTATGGATCCATGCATGCATCCATCCACCCATTTATCTGTCTATCCATCCTACTAAAATGTAATGAGTTGTTAAGACAGTGATCAGGCATTCTTCCTCTGAAAGGTCATTACAACACTTTATTTTAATAAAGTCTCCCTTTGTGCACATTTATCACAATATGTGTAGAGTGTGTATGAAGATTAATTGCATTATCTATCTGTTTTTAATGACTATGTAAGTATCTCTGGTCTTCTTTGATTTTGGACTGTATCTAATTTGAATATTTAAATGTGGAATGCAGGTTGAATGATTGAGACCAGTTTGTGTTTTCCTTGCAAAACAATAATTCATTTTATTGTGGTTTACTTCTAGAATGTAACTTTGTGAAAAGAGAATTTAAAATTATGAATTTAGAGGTGGAAAGGGTCTGGGTATTTAAAATGATTTCTTTTAGTTTGGTTTTGAAACTGTATCATGGAATGCAGTTCTGCTACTTACTTGGAAATCTAGTCTTCAATAAATACAGTTTTGAATTAATTTACTCAGATTTGATCCAGAAATTTAAAAATAGTTTTTGACACTGACCACTCCTGGTTTCCTTTCCAATTCCCATAAGGAGAGTCTTTTAAAAAGCCAAAGTTTTTAAAATGAGATGTCTTAGTTCTTTCAGCCAAAGAGATCTTTGATTAAAGCAAATAATGTTTTGAGTCAATTTTTAAAAATATTTTTCTTTTTTTAATAACAGATAAAACTACAAAATAAAATCTTCCATTTTAACTCGTTTAAAGTTTATGACCTAGTAGGCTTTTTAGTTCAAAATGTGAGCAACCATAACAGTCACCCAACTCCAGAATATTGCCATTATCCTCAAAATAAAGCGCGAATTTTCCAATGTTTCCCTCCTCTTTCCTTGACAATCACTGGTCTCTTTTCTATTTCTATGGATTTGCCTACTGCAAACTTCACATCTATGGAATCATATAATACGTGACTTCTTTCTCTTAGCATGATTTTTTTCCAGGTCGGTCTGTGTTGTAGTGCGTACTTAGTGTTTCTTTTTATGATTGAATAATATTCCATTGTATAGATACACCACATTGTGCTTATCCATTGATCAGCTGATGGACATTTGGGTTATTTCCACTTGGTGGCTGTTAAGAATATTCATATACAAGAGAGTGTGTGAACACATTTTCAGTTCTCCTGAGCTTACACAGAATAATGGAATTTGTGGATCCTATGGCAACTCTGTGTTTTACGTCTTGAGAATCTGTCAGAATGCTTTGCCCACAGGGGTTATACTACTTCATATAAAAATATTTTTGCATGTATTGGATGTAATGTGTACAAAATATATAATTCTCTACTAGAATTTTCCTCTCCTAATCTCATAAAGTGAAAAAAAAAAGCAGTTGCGTAACTTTAATGGTGGTTTTTCAAGAGAAAAGATTAAATAGAAGAGAATTTTACTTGGTGGCAAAATGAAGCCATTTTCCATTTCTCTAAAAGATATTTATGCCATATAAAGGATTTGAGACTACTTTTTCTGAGGATAAAAGTTGATATTTATTCATTTTAACCATTGCTAAGAAAAGATTGTTACGTCAAAACCATTGGAGTTCCTCTTTAGAAAAACTTTCCGGTACTATGAGTACTGAAAGTTCCTATTTTCAACTTCAGAATGTGTACCATGCCTTAAGAGACCTATTTATGTTTAACACATGCAGAGTTTAACTCAAGACTGGCAGCCTCGCTAGTCAACAAGAGCCTTCTGGAAGAGAGGAGCAGACTGGCCGCATTGGTTAAGCACCTGCACCTGCCTGTGAAGCCCCTGCTCATGGTGTTAATGGGGTGCTCTTCCAGGCGGACCAAACCCTTGGGCACAGATCCGTGGTGAGTGTCCGTAGTGTGATTACTTGCTTCACATAACGTGTCTCCTAAATGTCGGTTTGATGGATATAAACTAAATGCTTCCAGAAAGCTAGGGGTTAGGCCTGCATGCATGACTCCTTATGAAACCCAGCACTGTGTGTTGTCCTGAGATGTGCCTCCATGGCCACCGAGTGGGAAGTTTCATGGCTGAGGTCCCCAGGCTCTTGCTGTCTTAGTGACTAGGTTTGAAAAGCCAACACCTTATACACCCACAGCTCCCGGGTGCCTGTAACCAGAAGAACCATAACACAGCACCTCATGAATGTAGCAGGCAGAACCAAACCATTGTTCCCACCCATGTCCACATCTAAACATCTGGAATCCGGGAATATTTTATGATACACGGCAAGGGGAAAGTGATCTTATTTTTGATAGCTGTCTCGGTGAGAGAGACAAGCAGGACACGGTGAAAGGATTGTACCAGGATTCTAACCTGACATGACCCACACGCTAAGGGGACAGCTCTGCCTGCAGCCTCTAATATTTCTGAGACAGTTACCTCTTCTGTGAGAGCTTGACAAAAATGTGCCATGCCCGTGGGCTTAATGAGATTAAATAGAGGCTACAACTTTTGTAAGGTGCAACCTGTATCATTGACAAATGTCCCAAGGGATAAGAACACATTTAACAAGCAGTCCTTGGAAATACAAGTTCAACTTGGTTTAAAACAGTTTCTTCCCTGGATTCAACACCTTCATACTTTTCCCTTAGTTACTTACTATATTAAAATCTCAAATTCATTGCAATGGTCATGAATTCCAAAAGAATGGCTGGGAAAAGAGAGGCTTCAGAGTAGAGGCTGAAAGTATAGGTTATACCCAGCCTCTCAGACCCACCTTCTAGTCAGGGGCACACCCAGGGACCTTTAGTGTTCACGGTAAATTGAGATCCGTTCACCCCCCAGGGATCTGGCTACACAGCTGGACTGCGCTGTAAATTTCTACAGTGTTTATCTGCATGTGGGCACAAGAGGTAGGAGTAGCGGAAGTAGAAGGAAGACTCCCTTGGGGGATCGTGGGTTCCAGGGACAAGAAGCCTTTACACAGAACCAAGGGCAGGCCTGGGCTTCTGTCCTAAAACCATGGGGGCGGTGTGCCTGGAAGATATGACTCCATCACCGATGTTTTAAGGTTCAAATGAGATGATGGAACTCGGTTGTCTTTGACAACTATAAGAGCTACAAATGATCACGATTGTTTGGTGAACTTGACTGATTGTATCTCTTCTATATGAAAATTGGCTGGTAATAATGATGTCACCCCAGCTGGATTTCTGGGTCACTTATAAAGTCCTGGACCACCTAACTCTTCCCTACTGGTCTCATGTCATTTCCCTTTTCCTCCAAACCATCCTTGCAGTTCAGCTAATGTTCCTTCCACCTCGCCTCCTCAGAGTTGGTTCCACTTAGTGACATCTGGGGTATACTGGTCTCAGCCGTGTCCCTGAACACAGGGCAGCCTTTCTGCTCTTCACTAGTTTTCATTGTAGAATCCCTTCTCTCACCTGTGGATCCAGTGTTGACCCCCAGAATATCCCCTATAGACCCCAGCACAGGAGGGTCACAATCAAAGGTGACCAATATGTCTTTTTCTGGCTGCTAACAAAGAGGAAAGATAATGACAGCTGCGAGAGAGCGAGAGAGCGAGAGCGAGAGCGAGAGCGAGAGCGAGAGAGAGAGAGAGAGAGAAAAGAGGAGGGGAGGGGAGCATCTGCACGGCCTCAGGTGATGAACCAGCTAGTAGTGGTGCTTGTTAGAAATGGAAAATAAAAGCTTTCTGGAATGGATTACTTCATTCTTTTTACTTTGTTTCACATGCAAACGAACATTGTGAATTAATTTGCAATCTTGTTCTTCCACAGGTCGTTTATACTCCTTCTTTTTTCTATACAACATGTATATGGGGTAAGTACATTAGTTCACTCTGATTACAGTAGGGAATTACCTGTATTGAATATATGGTTTTTATTATATTTTTAGACGAGTTCTCTATGAGGCTTAAGCTTGGTTTTCTCATCTGTAAGACAAGATTCGTACTACATAAATGCTGACATTTCTTTAATACATTGTAGTTAGGATTGCTTATAAAATTACCTAAATATTGGAGATGGCTTTATCTTACAACTAATATGTCCTTTCTAAAGACTTTTTTGAGACAGGCAAGAGGCACCTGAGCTATTTTAAGGACAAACCAAGAAATACAAGATTAAATTTGAACATTTTAGCTCTGGAGAAAGATGCACCTAGCATATTTTGTAATAAGCGCTCTTTCTTTTGCTTTCTCGCTAAAGCATCTAAGTTACTGAAACTTCAGAAGTTTTTGGGAAACCCTGGCATGAGCTCCCTATGACTCAGGTTGATCTTGAGACGACTGCCAATGATTTGTCTCTTAATGTGAGGCTTATTTTCTCCAGTATTCAGTGGGAACCAGGCAACTGGGCCCACTTAGTTCACATACATTCAACAGCATTGCCTAAAATACCGTTACCAATGAAAACACACAGCAATATGTATGTCTGCATTTTTCTGCTTGTCTTACCTGCTTTTTCTAATTTTTTAGTATTATAGTGTTTTGTGTTCCGTTATAAAATTCTTTGGAGTACTAAATGCAGCTTTTTTTGCATATAATATCCCCCCCCCCCCACCAAGGGTTGTTCCGTTCTGAGCTCTCCCACCAGCATGCGGTGCACAGAGATTGTAGGGATTTCACACACTGACTGTCCGTGTGATAACTGGATTTTAAAGACGGTTACATACTATTGCAGTGTCTGTGCGATACAGTTTGGCGTTGTCCATTAGGATTTGAAATGCACATACTGACAGACACAGGATCGTACCTTTTTGGAGTTTTATCCCACATGCACAAGGTAGATGCAGAAGAATAATGGGCAGAGTAGTGTTCAGCAGTTAAAGGCAGGAGGGACCTGAGTGCTGGCGAGAGGGAGAGTTTAAACAAGTGGTGAGTTCACCTGAGCATGTGGGTTACACGGGAGGACTTTGACAACAAATGATTACATGAAAACAGCAGAATACAAAGCAGTGCACCATTTCAGTCATAATAAAACAGGTCCCAAGTCACCAGAAGAGGGCAAGAGAGACAGTGTGCATGCGTGCATGTGTGTGCACATGTGTGTATATGTGTGTGTGAGCATGTCTTAGTTACTTGTTGCTGAGACAAAATACCCAACACCCAGAGTTAAAGAAGGTAAGGTTTATTTTGGATCATAATTTTTTTCAAATCCATTTTATTCATAGATAAAGAAAGAAGAAGTAGAAAAACTACAACAAAATTTTAAAGTACGTCAATCGGGGTAACAATGGTACATACATTGCACATTGTCATCCCCAAATCATTCACGCAGAGCACAAGGCATCTGCATTCCATTGTCTGAACAAAACCAGCACAAATCTTCCTCTTCAGCGAACTCAGAGAAATCAGTAGGATAACTATCTTAACTATTTTTGTATACATATACACAGAGATAAACATGTTTTTTCTTTCAGCTTGTCCCATTAATGAAACAATGCAATGTTTACACATGTGTTTTATTTATTTCACTAATGAGTATGTTCTCAAGGTGCATCCATTTGCCTATAAAAGTGTCCAGTTTATCATTCTTTATGACTGAGTAGTACTCCATTGTATAAAAATACCACATTTTTTTTTTATCCATCCCTCAGTCAATGGGCATTTAGGTTGTTTCCAAGATCTGGCTATTATAAACTGTGCTGCTATAAACATGGGTGCACATATATTACTGTGGGATGTTTTTAATTCTTTTGGGAAGATACCCAGAAGGGGAATAGCTGAGTTGAATTGAACCTCCAATCCTAGTCTTTTGAAGAATCTCCACACTATTTCCACAGTAGTTGCACCAGTCTATACTCCCACCAACAGTGGAGAAGACCCCTCCAGCATTTGTTATTGCTTGATTTCTTAATAATAGCCATTCTTTCTGAGGTGAGGTGGAATCTCGGTGTTGTTTTAATTTGCATCTCTTGAATCCAGTGATGTTGAACACTTTTTCACATATTTATTTACTGTTTGTATTTCTCCTTCTGAGAAGTGTGTATTTATCTCAAATGCCCATTTTTGGATTGAGTCATTAAATCTAGGAGGACTGATTTTTGGGGGGATTCTTTATATGTTCTTGATAGTAATCCTTTGTCTGAGGAACAGCTGGCAAACATTTTCTCCCACTTTGTGGGTTGTCCCTTCACTCTGTTGGTGGTTTATCTTGCTGTGCAAAAGCTTTTCAGTAGGGTAAGAACCCATTTTTTGATTCTTTGCAATAGTTCCTGTGTAATCTGGGTTTTATTCCTTAAGTCTTTGCCTACACCAATGTCTTCAAGAATTTTACCTATTCTATCTTCCAGCAGATTTAATGTTTCTGTTTTAATATTAAATCTTTAATTTGTATCATGATTTATAGAGGTTTTAGTCCACAATTGGCTGGTTACAAACCAGGGTGATATGGCAGAGAGACAGGCAGAGGACAAAGTCCAAGGCAGGCAGCTGGCAACAAGCAGCAAGTGACAGCAGCAGCCCTCTTGTGTCCCTTGTACTTAATCCAGGCCATACACCCTTAGGGCAGATAGCACTCACACTAGGGAGGGCCTTCCTGTTATTTACATCCAGAACTCTGCCAAACCAATTGGGACTGATTTAGAAATCACACGCCCTTGATCCCAGCATCACACACTCTAGACACAGCTGCCTCTGAAAAGCCCCACGTGGACTGCATGAGGCTTTGGGGTCACCTAGACACAAGCCGTAACAGCACATGAATCTATTTGTTCACATGTACTTCCATATATATGTGTACAATCATGTGTGAATATGCTTATTAATTCCCAGCTACCAACTTAAAGACAGCAATGCTGTGAGGCAGGGAACTTGAAAATTTCTTTTCCTGTTACACTCGTTTGCACTATTGGATTTTTTTACCTTGTGCCTATGTTATTTGTTTTACCAAGAAGAAAATAATGGTGCAAATGAAAGACAGATGATGAGTCTTCGAAAAATTACTGACCTTTTCATGGACTTTCAATGCAACAAATACTCATTTAAAAAATGTCTGAGGTTAAGCAGAGAGTGAGTTTTCCAATTGTTCCCTTGGAAGTAACATTGTTTTTTGAGAGTTAAGTAAATTCCTAATGGGAATGGCTCATATTTTGCATATTTACCTGTCTTTATTTTATTCAACAGGTTTATATAATCAATTTTTGAACTGCAGATTCCTTCTTTTAAGAATTTGTCACCCCCTTTTAGATATTTATTGGGATGTTACTTTATTAGAATCTGCTAATCTATTTTAAACTGACTTTTCCCTGAAATGTCATTTTGCTTTGAGTGCCTCAGTGTTGTTTGGCAAAAATAAATAAATAAATCCCAGAGTCATTTATTATCGAGCCATTTAATCAACTCTCTTTTTCGCTAGTATCTTGATATTTCAGTGCATACACAGTAATGAATCCAAACCTTAAATGACCTCAAGTCCTCAGACAAGCTATTTTAAGTGCCTTCATGCTGTCCTGACCTGACCCTGAGTTTTTAGTTGTTTTAAACTTTATCAGGATTTTAGACTTAGATGTTCACAGATAACAGTGTTACTCAGTGCTTAAGAGGCATATGTTTCTGAAACTTCAAATACATTTTGAAAAGCTTACATTACGTAATAGCTTGGCTCTTGTGACACTTCAAATTCTTATATACCTTTTAATGATCCATGAGAAGTTTGTTTACAAAATATTTTGTTCATTAATTTTTAAAGAACCCAATTTTTAAAAAACCCAATTTTTTGGGTTTTGTCTAGTCAACTTTTCTTCCCAAAAGAAGTCTAAATTGTGTCATTGAGAAAAAAAAATGTTGGCATATATATGTGTGTATATATATATATATGTGTGTGTGTGTGTATATATATATATTATCCACATATATAACATATATCTGTCTGTGTATGTATGTATGTATGTATGTCTTCCATCAGAACTATAAACACTGGTCTAACTGTTCTATGTTTCCTTACACTATAGTCTAAAGGCTTAAATTTACAGTCTTGAGTGTTACAAGGGCTGTCAATGTTAGAAATGTGCATTCCCTATGTACTGGTTGCTGTACCGGCTGGACAAGCCAGCAGCATAAACTAGGCAGCATGACGCCAATGGCTTCTTGTTGTCCTTTATCCATTTCCTCAGCTCCCAGAACTTACAGCTGTTCTTGCGTGTGTGTGTGTGTGTGTGTGTGTGTGTGTGTGTGTTTGAGACAGGGTCTCACTATACAGTTCAGGCTGGTTTTGAGCTCACTTTGTAGCCCAAGCTGGCCTCAAACATAAAACAATCCTCCTGCCTCAGCCTCCCAAGTGCTGGGATTATAGGCATGCGCCACTACACCCAGCTGCTTATAGCTGTTCTCTTCTCCACTTGGGGGCCTAAGGCACCTTTCCCACCCACCCTTAGCCCTCGCCTGTGAAGGGAAACAGTGGCACCCTGCCAACTGTTTGTTACAGGGTTCTGCTCACAGAAATAGTTACTGTGGGATGACACTTCTGTGTTTTAGGGAGTGGTGAATCTGGATATAGATGATAGGGATTTGTGAGAATAAAAAATGATTCTTCTCAAAGGATGTGTTGGTGTGTGTGTATGTGTGTGTGTGAGATGCATATGCGTTAACTTTGTAAAGATAAGTGTTGAAGAAAAACCAGCCAAAGGTGGCAAAGGCAAATCATTATGGTTCAGAACCTTTCCGGTTGAGGCACACAGTAGAGGAACAATCCTGGAGTATCAGCAAATTGCAGGAAGAACAAATGTAAACTGAAACCCATGCCTGAGCCTAGAGAATTCTCCTAGAAGGATGTGGTGAGGAAGATACACCTTAGCTGATCCAGAGAGCAAAGCAGGGAAGTCTTGGAAAGAAATTGAAGGTATCATTTAAACTGAAATCTGTGTTTACATCGGTTTGCCTAATGGTGTAAGTTCACATGCTAAGATTGTTCACAACGCAGTACATTAAGTCTTACTGGGAGAGAAAACTAAAAGATCTTAGCCAAAGCAAGAGGAAAGTTTGTTTTCTTTCTTCTTCCTTTCCAGTGTCCTTGTGTTGGAAGCTCATTGCTCAAATAACCAACCCTCCTTATTATTAAGCACTGGTGTAGTTGCATTGTCTTTTTAATATATCAGTATTAATCTTTGCTTCTCTTGGACACAGAGGTAGCAAGAGTGCTGTGTCATCCTTACGAGGCAGCTAAACCAAGAGCGCTTGCTATGCAGGGTATTTTGTGTGTTCGACCCAGTGATGAGGACTGCCATACTAAACGAGCTGCTTCACTTTCCAGAGTGGGAAGAAGTACATCGGTCCGTGTGGAGGAAGAGATTGCTCTGTTTGTCAGTGCTTTCCTGAGAAGGGGGCCCGGGTAAGTGATGTGAACATCAATATCCATAGAGACATAGCTAGATTTTGAACCATTGTGAATATTTGTTGTCAGATCCTTAGCATATTTTGGTAGTCACTAATGTTTGTGTCTCTAACAGAGTTCTTCACAGTCTGATAAGCAATCACAGTTTACGCTGTGTGCCCTGCTCAGAAGACTGTCCGGGCAGCCGTGGTTCACCCATGTTTTGTGTGACGCAAGTCTTGGGAATTGCCCTAGGAAGAAAGGGTCTGGGTATTACATGCTGGATATCAGATCACCTCCTTCAGATTTGGGTTGAATATCAGCATTTTAAAGGCTCTAAGAAATACAGCAATAAGTATGTGTGTGTGTTGGGGGGACTTTAATTTTATTTAACCACAGGACTCTCTTATGGATAGCTCACGTGGAAAGCTGTGGGGTAGTGTTCTAATCAAAGCCATAGCGACATGCATTGCATGCTTACTTCCGAGTTCTGTCCTATGAGCTTAGAAAGCTTAGCTCATTCATTCTTCACAGCAACCTTCCCAATCATACCAGCTTGGCCCAGAGCCAGCGAGGGTCTAGCTCCAGTCCACCCCAGCACTGTTGTTGGCGATTAGGGTGTTGTCTGTCCTGCAGAGTAGAGACCCTCTGGGTCATTATCAGGCTTCTTGGACTAAACATCTTCTTTGTAGTCTGTCAGTTGGCAGGACACAGATTCATTTGTGCTGAAGTATTAGATCCAATGATTCTTTGATTAAAAATACACTCATGACTTTTGTATACATATATTGAAATACCGCTCTCTTATCTTTCATATACATGTCAATTTAAAAATTTAAAAAACACTCCCACATGACAGCGTCTCAGGAGCTGTGGCCCATTTTTGAGTTAGAGCAATGATTCTTTTTTTTTTTTTTTTTTTTTCCTTAAGAGAATTATGCCTTTATTCCTTGCTTTGCCAGTCAGGGAGGCTCAGCAGTTTGCTTTCTGGTGATCAGTCACAGACCAGATCCCACATCCTTATCCGACTCCTCTGACTCTTCCTTGGTATCTATCTTGTCTGGGATGGCTGCAGCGCCAGCGACAGGGGCAGCGACCACAAATAATGATGGATCAGCCAAGAAGGCCTTGACCTTTTCGGCCAGTGGGAAGGAGTAATCAGTCTCTGCAGACAAAGCCAGGACCCGCTTGTACCCACTGATGGTAGAATTGGGGCACTGATGCGATAGCTGATCTGCAGACATGCTGGCCACCTTGCAAATTCGAGTATGCGGTTTCCTCTGCAGTGTCAAGCGCTTTGGGGTTGTAGATTCTGCCACTGTCAAACGCTCGCTGAGTGATCAGCCCAAAGGACGATGGGGAGACGGACGTCTCAGGAGGAGGGGCTCGCTGGCTCCCACTTTGTCGCCAGTCTTAATCAGCTGCACACACTCAGGATTTCAGTGGTGCCCCTGGTGATTTTAGCGGTGATGCCCAGAGCCGGAAGAAGGAGGTCTTCTCAGGCCCCAGACCAGCGTTCCAGGCTGGCACAGTGACTTCACAAGGTGCGGTGGCATCAGCACCGGCAGCAGCTGGCGCCTTACCGACCAGCACCATATTCCCTGACCTCAGTGAGGGCCTCCTGGGTGAACACAAAGCCCACAGTGTCCTGGGCATGAGGCAACAGCTTCTCCAGAGCCGGGCTGTTCTTCAGATGCCCTTGGATGGCCCTGGGCATCATGGTACTCTTTCCCATCAGCACCTGAGCCTTCCCTCAGTGGGACACATGGATCTCCTGCCTCTGCATGGAGCCCACATTGTCTGCTCTCACAAGGAAGCAGTTTGGGTAATCGCCCAAACGTTTGAGGATCTTAAGGAAGTAGTTGGACTTCCAGGTCACCTGATCTGTCCTTGGCGTCACGGTAGTGTCAGGGATTGCTACACAGGCTTTAAAGACTGTCATTCTCACTGTTACAAGGACACCTGGAAAGGGAGGCCAGTGATTCTTTTGAAACAAATCTTCATCCATTCAGGCTGCTGAAAGAAAATGCTTTAGCCTGGGGACCTCAGACACCAGAAATCTGTTTCTTACAATCAAGGTGCTGGCAGCCCTGGCATCTGGTGAGGATTCTCTTCCCAGTTTGGCGGGAGCTGGCTTTTCACTGTATCTTCATACAGTAGAGCGCCCCCTGGGGTCACTTTATAAGAGCACTAATCCCATTCACAAGACGCCCTTTCCTGACCAAGTACCCAAATCTCTTAATTCCCTATCTCTTAGTACTGTCACCTTGTGGCTTGGAATTTCAGCATATGAATTTTGCGAAGACACAGACATCAGTCCAAGGTAGTGCGTCACAGGGTACGGGTGACACTCAGAAAGTGTGATTCAGTAAAGATCGGTCTTTACTGCAGAACATTATCTTCCTGAGAGAAGGGACCAAATATTTCTCTGATCACACTGCTTCACTGTCACACAGTAGGTGAGCAGTGTGTTTGGAGTCCTTTGCTGAGCTGCCTTACTAAGAAACATCTTAGTTTCTCCATGTATGTGCACAGATTATTTACCAAAAAAATCCTGGCTTCTGTGTGAGCTTATTTATTTGTACCGGGGTTGGGGTGCTCTGGCACTTTTTACTTATTACTTGAGACAGGGTCACACTCTGTGGTCTGGGTTGGCTTCGGATTTATAATCCTTCTGACTAGCCTTCTGAGTAGTTACGATTGTAGGCCTGTGCCACCGTGTAAAGTTACAAAAGCAAGTATGTCAAGAAAAGGTTAACTCCGTGCTTCTAAAATTGATGACCTTTGGGCTTTGAGACCCAAGAACAATGGATTTGATCAGCTCTGGGGCAGAAAGGGGAAATCGTAAGGCGGAGAGGCTCAGTTGCTTTGGTAGAGAAGCTTGGAGGGTCCTCCCGTGTAAGAGGCTGAAGTTATTTTAGCACCAGTGCTGCGGGCCTTTAGAAATGCCTGTTCTTCTAATCCAGTGGTTCCCAAATGGGCTTTGGGACACTTGGCAGTGCTGAGGCAGTTTCCGGGTGTCACAGCTGGGTGGAGGGGTCCAAGGGGTGGGTAGAGGCCAGCGATGCCACTCAGCATCTTGCAATGCCTGGCATGGCCCCCACGCCACAGAAAGATCCGTCCCCACCTGCCAGCAGTGCCCAGGTGGAGGATTTCTGTTCTCACCCTATGATGGCCCCTCAGGTGTGTGTTATTTTTATTTCCATCTGACAACACAAGGAA
This sequence comes from Dolichotis patagonum, assembly GCA_004027295.1. NCBI lineage: Eukaryota > Metazoa > Chordata > Mammalia > Rodentia > Caviidae > Dolichotis > Dolichotis patagonum. The sequence continues at coordinate 4,531 of PVJX010011683.1, read as the reverse complement.
GCAGGATTCCCAAGATCCCTAATTAACTTGCTAACATGCAGCAAAGCCAAGAGTGACATCCAGGTGTCTGGGTTCAGCTTGCTGCAGGAGCAGGGGAAGGTGATTACACTAAGGTTCCAACACCTGGCCTTAGCGTGACTGTGGACTCAGGGGGGCCCTGTAAGGGGACCGCGCCTCATTTTCCTTGTGTGTAAATCACTGTCCTCTCCCTTCTGTTTTCCTGGGTTGTTAAACAGTCACAAGTCGGTGCTTGCACAGAGGATGAAGCCCTGCGGACGACCAGGGCTCACAGTGCTGAGCTGCTCTCTCCACTGTGTGTCCCTGATCCTGGGTGGCCAGGGACGCCAGGAAACCTCGTGTCCTTCCTGAGTGGGTGGCTTCTGCCTGGGAGGGCTGTCGGTGTGGGTGACATGTTCCATCTGAGAACGTGGGAACGCGGCCCATTCATAACGAGGAGGCAGCTCAGCAGGTGGCGTTCTCAGGCCTCAGCAGCCAGCCGTCGCCTGCAGATCAAGGTGGATGATCAAACAAGGGACACACTGAATTCCGGGGGTCCTTGAGGCTGCCCATCCATTTGTAGCACAGCCAGCCGTTCCCAAGAAGGAAATGGTCCTCTTGTGTGGGCCAACTCCCGAGTGGACAGTGTTTTCAATCCTTGCATCAGGACAGTTGTGTCTGAAGCAACTGTTGGCAAAGGGTGCTGGCCCTGCCCAAGGGGCCCTTTGCCGTGACAGCTGGTGCTTTGGAACCCAGAGCCTGGAGCTGGGGCTGTAGGGTCCCTAAGGCAGAGAGCCAAGTGTGGGCTCATTCAGCTCCCAGAGTGAGGTTCAGCCTGTTTGTATACCTGCAGAGGCCCTTATCGCCTTGTTCTTTCACGTGTCATGGCTCACCATTACTGACCTGTCAGCTCTCTCCGGCTCTCTCCGGAAGCCACTCTGAACATCCCCGCTTCTCCTATCCTTTTCCACCCTGATGCCATCTCTGCAGGGCACCACCATGCAGGCCTCCCTGCTCATCCCAGCTGCACTGCCCTCTCCTGCCTCAGGGAACCAGGTCCACCCTGGTTTTCTTCTGCTGGGCTTTGTCCTGTCCCGCGTCTCCAGCTGGGTCTCAGTGGGTCTTTGCTTGACTCTCTTGATTGGATCACAAGCTTGCACTCCTTAAGATGGTCCTGAGAAGTGGGAAAAATTCACCCTGACTCCTGATTCACAGTAGACACTCCAGAAAGAGAAGTTGTCTACATTCATTTCTCCCTTTGGGAACTGGGGGTAATTTTCTTGAATTACCTAATATTATCACAGAAGACAATCCTTTGATAATTCATGAACATAAGCCAACGGATGAAAGACTCCAGCCTGGACAGGCTTTGGGAACCTGAGCTGTGGCCAGGCCAGCATACAGGGAATGTGCAGGGGGAACAGCTGTTTCCAAGAGAAGGGGACACAGTTGGCAGGGAGTCTGTCCCCAGCCCCAGCCTTCCTTCTCGAACACCAGCATGGAAGGCTGCTGTGGAAGGAGCAATTTCTCATGGTTCACAGTTCATTGTCAATTTCAAGTCCAGCCAGAGATGGGCACTTTGGGTGACAGGTCCACTGCAGCCACTTGGAACTTCGCTAGGGGCAGTGGCATCTTGGAAAGGGCTCCAGGCTTATAGGAAGTAGGTGCTTACCCTTTGACCATGCAGATGCTAACCAGGCTTAAGGTAGGAGTGGCTGGGAATCTAAATACATCCCAAGCTCCCACCTGAGAATAAAAGTTTGCACTAGAAGACTAGATTCCTCCTTCCTGGCCTGCCATCCTGGGGTTCTAGGATTGGCCATGGTTTTTTACGTAACTGATTGGTTTCCAAGATGATTTTGGACTCAGCCCTAGAAGTTCCCCCAATTTTATTTAAACTCCTCTACAAAGATCTGAATGCAATGAAACTAAGTAGGTCTTTAAGTTATTATCAGTTTGAAGGGGAAAAGCTCTATATTTATAGTGGCTGCTTCCTTATGGGGAAAAATTATGTCATATTCTTATGGCATAAGGCAGGATGGGGCCTTTTATAAGATTCAGTAAGCAGAGTATTAATAAAAACAGCTTTTATAATTGATTGCAGAAAGATGGATTTATGTTGCCTATGGTCTAAGGGAGTTTAGCAATTGTAAAATCAACAACACTTTGCAACGTGATAAGTTTTCATACAAGGACTTAAAACTCAAAGACTGTGTTGGGTGGGGGTTTTTTTGTTTGAAATTCAAAACCAAGCATTAACAAGTTACTCTTGGGAATTTTAAATCACTAAAATATCTATAGTGCAAGCATTCTCCTGCCATTTCATTCACTGGTCCCTTATAACTTTAAGAGCCTTAATTCAGTGATAAAAATGGAATTTGCTTGGGGAATTTTAATTCTTGCTAATGTTTTTCATATTACTAAATTATTTGCACACTAAGTTCTCAAACTCAATCTCTTATCACTCACACAGCTGTGTTTGAGGCCACAGTCTAACTTTATTCAGGATGAGTGGCTCAGGACAACAATTTTTACACCCCCCATTCACATAGTTATGTCTATTTTGATGGAAGCAAGGGCAACAGGAAGTCAGGAAAGTTGGTCTGTAACTAACTCCATAGCTTTTTGATTCTGCTTTGTTTTGTTCTTGTTACAGTTCCTTTCTCTAAGGACTCTGATTCCTTTTGTGGTCGCTGGAAAATTCTGTCAGTGAATCCCTGTCTGCATGATGGACTTGGATGCTTTGGGGGGACAGAAAAGGAGCCCTGGGATTAGACCATTGTTGTTGGGTCTCCCTGAGAAGCAGGGCGATGAACTTGCCCTATAGAGGCATCAAAATCTAAAAGTTTTCTAAAACCTAGTACCTAAGCATTCAGTATATTCCTGATGGAATTCAGCCCACTGGCTTCCAGGTGACATGGTGGCTTTGTTTGCTCAAGTGTTCCCATCAGGAATGGTAACCATAACTTTAAAACACTTCAAAAATTTAAAGAAATAAATGTGTAATTTCATCTATGAAGGTGCTTGAAATATTTCTGAGCAGGGCTTGGTAACCCTGAAGATATAGAGGAAGAATTTCTGCCTATCATTTGATAGTTTTGACTTGTTGATAACATAGTGCTGGAAGCAGTGGCAGCACTCCACATGGAGGAAGAAGTCAACTAACACAACTTTTAATAGCTGACAAGTCTTTCTTCACATTCTAGGAGAAAAAGAAGAGAGAAAAAACTTGTATTTTCTTCCTGCAATGCAGTGTATATTTTCCACCAGGCTGAATGTACATGTAGAGCTGATATATAGCAAGACTTTCCCTAGGAATCCAAGTTGTAGCTTGGGCCTGAAGGTACATCTGCTTAGTACAGTCACCTCATTCAGCTTCATTGCAGTGGGGCATTTGGCCCCTTCCTGTGGAGCTTAATACCACAGCAATCACTGCCCAGCTCTCCAGCCCAGCATGAACCCAGGCTGGGCTGGGAGCAGAGCTCAGCAAATGTGGGGCCACGTTGAACTTCAGAGGCTAAGATTCGGATCGCCATTGAGGCAGTCTTGCTATGGGCAGGAAATAAGGGTGAACAATACAAGTGCACGTAACAGTATGACCCAGTTTCGGGAAAACGGGAAGCAGTGCGTCTAGGAATACCTTTCTAACTCAAGGTAGCATCTGAATTAGTGGAAACGCAAAATTATAAAGATCATAGGAAAAAAATCAATTTCTTCTTCTAAATACCATTTTCAATAATTTTCCAAGACTCCCACAGAGAAACAGCTATGACTCCAGGGTGCTCATTTTTCACTTTTACATCATAAATCTTGTCCGTCTCTTGTATTGGCCTCTGAGCTTTAAACTACTGGATTTCTTCTATATCACTGAGGACTCATGTGTTTATCCGATGCCTGACATAGCTTGCACTCAATGATTATTTGCTGAAAAATGGAAAGGTATTATTATTAATTGCATTAAGATTCACCCTCCAGACATTGTTTTTGGGTACCCCAAAAGTGCTAGGTACTGTTCTTTGTGATTGGGGTACATCAGGGCAAAGAAGTGACAAAAATGTTTGCTCCCTGTCTGGGTAGATGACTCGGTATCCATCCTCACATGGTTTTGCATCGGAGTTTGTGTGCGGGGTGGTGGATCACAGGGAGATGAGGGACCTTGAGCTCAGACCTGACAGAATTAGAGGTCATCCAGGCCCAACCAGGAGGAAGCAATTTTGTTATTTCCTGTGACAAATTAGCGCATATTTGCTGGCTCATTACAATGAAAATTTATTCTTCAACAAATCCTAGAGGTCAGATGTCCAAAGCAAGGTGTTGGCATTGCCAGGTACCCATGAGAGGATCTCGAGGAGAATCTGTTCCTTGTGTCTTCTTGCTTCTGGGGCTTCAGCAACCCTCGGTGTTCCCTGGCTCCTAGATGTGTCACTCCAGTCTCTATCTTCACAATGCCTTCTCCTCTGTGCATCTGTATCAAGTCTTCTTCTGTGTCCCTTCTTGTAAGGTTACATGTAATGGCATTTAGTGCCTGCCCGGC
>PVJX010011682.1:0-49800 GCA_004027295.1 Dolichotis patagonum | reverse complement strand
AAGTACTAATTAAAAAATATGTTTTCTGGGTCAATACATACCAAATCTTAGTGAATCATTCTAGATTTAACTTCAAACCAAGAATGATAACTAGATGAACTTCAAACCAAGAATGATAAAAAGAGACAAAGAAGGTCACTACATACTTGTTAGAGGAAAACTTCAAGAGGAAGAGATAACAAGCATAAATATATATACACAAAATACAGGAGCACTAAATTATATAAGACAATTATTAGTAGACATAAGAAATCAAATCATCAAATTACAATTGTATAGGGAGACCTTAATAACTAGTCACAAAAAGAGATTGACTAGACAAAAAATAAGCAAAAAAATTAGAACTGAGTCAACTGAACAAATGGACTTAGTAGATGTTTTCAGAGTGTTCAACATAACATTATCAGCATACACATTCTCCTCAGCTGCACACAGGATATTTTCTGAAATAGATCACATACTAGCCCTCTGAACATATTTAAGTAAATGCAAAGGAATTGAAATTATTCCATCCATATTATCTGACCATAGTGCAATGAAATTGGAAATTAATGGCAAAAGACTCCACAAACACATGTAAATTAACACCCTCCTAAACAAGCAACAGGTCACAGATAAAATAAAGGAAAAAATTAAATAATATATACAACTAAATGAGAGTGCACATACAACATACCAAAATTTATGGGAAGCAATAAAAGCAGTCTTTGAAGTGAAATTTATAGCAGTGAATTCTCAGATCCAGAAAACAGAATGAGCACAAATCATATCCTGATGTTATACCTCCAGCTTCTAGAAAAAGAAGAGAAAGTCAAGCCCAAAGACCATACAAAGGACAAAATTATAAAGGCCATAGCAGAAATTAACACAATAAAGATCAAGAAAACAACACAGAGAATTAGTGAATGGAAAAGTTAGTTCTTTGAAAGAACAGATTAAAATTAATAAACCCAAACTTATCAAGAAAAGGAGAAAACTCAGATTCATGCACTGAGGAATGGAATGTGTGAAATCACTACAGACCCTCTGGAAATTGAGAAGATCATCAATTACATGCTTTGAAAATCTTTCATAGGATAGAAAACACAGAATCAATGGATAGACTCCTAGATATGTATGAATTGCCAAAGCTGAATGAAGAAGATGCAAAAGTTCTGAATAACATAGTATCAGTTAATGTGACTGAAAATGTAATTAAAACTTTAAAATCAGAAAAAATCCCAGGTACTGATGGATTCATTGCTGAATACTACAAGAAGATTTAATGCAAATACTCCTCAAACACTTTAATGAAATTGAAAGGGAAGCAATAATCCCTAACTCATTCCTGGAGGCAAGTATTATCCTGATACCAAAACCAGAGAATGAGCCAATCAAAAAAAAAGAACTACAGTGAATTTCCCTAATGAACATAGAGGCAAAAATTCTCAATAAGATACTAGCAAGCAGAATGCAGCAAATCATCAGATTATACACCACAACCAAGTAGGAGTTATCCCAGGAATGCAAGGATGGTTCAACATACACAAATCAATAAATGCAACACATCATATCAACAGAGTCAAAGACAAAAATCACATGGTCATTTCAATAGCTGCAGAAAAAGCTTTTGATAAAGTCTAGCACTCACTTATGAAAAAAAAACCTACAGAAAATCTGAATGGATGGTCTTTGCCTCATTCTGATAAAAGCCATCTATGATAAACCAATAATCAACATCATGCTAAATGAACAAAAACTCAAAAATTTCACTGTAAATCAGACAAGGATGTCCACTATTGTCACTCCTATTCAATATATTCTGGAAACATTAGCCAGAAAAATTAAGAAAAAGAAATAAAAGGGATAAAGTTAGGAAAGAAAGAAGTTAAACTATCATTATTCACAGATGACATGATAATCTACATAGAAGGCCCCAAAATCTCTATCAAGAGAGTTAACCAAATTGTGTTGTATAGTTGGATACAAAGTCAACACTCAAAAATCAATAGCATTACTGTGAATAAACTACAAACTCACTGAGAGGGAAAATTGTATCCTTCAAAACAGCATCCAAAAAATGAAATACTTAGGAATCAATCTAACAAAGGAAGCAAAGGATCTATATATTGAAAATTCCAATACTCTCAAAGGAGATTGACGATGGTATCCGAAAATGGAAAAGTAAACCTTGCTCATGGAAAAGAAGTTTCAGCATAGTAAAAATGGCCATACTCCCAAAATTGTTACAAAGATTTAATGCAATCCCAGTCAAAATATGATTAACATATCTCACAGAACTACAGATAGTGTTCTTAAAATTAATCTGGAAGTAGAAGAGATTTAGAATAGCACAGGCAATTCTGGGCAACAAAGGCAAGGCAGGAGGCATCACAATCCCTGTGTTGAAATTATACTACAAAGCTACTGTGATAAAATCTGCATGGTACTGGGGAAAGACAAACAAACAAAAAAGCAAAGCAAAACAAAAAAACCAGACCTGAGTATCAGTGGAACAGATTAGAAGATGCACACACATCTACAAAGTCACTCAGCCTCATTATTTTTGGTAAAGGGGCCAAACACACTCACTGGAAGAAAGCATCATTAATAAATGATTGTGGAAAGGCTGGCTCTTTACATATTGAAGACTAAATCTAGACCCATGTCTATCACCATTCACTAAACTAAAGTCACAATGGATCAGAGATCTAAATATTAAAACAGAAACACCAAATCTACTAGAAGAGAAAGTAGGTAGAAATCTTGAAGACATTGGGGTAGGCAGAGACTTCATGAATGAAAGCCAAACAGCACAGGAAGCAATTCACAGAATCAACAACTGGGATCTCATCTTCCCAGTTTGGCATATCAAAAGAATCATCAACATAGTGAAAAGGCAAGCCACACAGTGGGAAAAAATCTAGCTAACTGTCTCTCAGACAAAGGACTTATATCTAGAACTGATAAAGAAGTGAAAAAAATCAGAACCCTCAAATTCAAAGGCACAATCCAGAAATGGGCATTTGAGATAAATATACACTTCTCAGAAGAAGTAATACAAATGGCAAATAGATATATGAAACATTGTGCAAAAGCATTTGTCATTCAAGACATGCAAATTGAAACAACACTGAGATTCCATCTCTTTCCAGAAAGAGTGACTGTCATCAAGAAATCAATCAATAACAAATGCTGGAGTGGCTGTGGGGAAAAGGGAACACTTTTCCACTGTCGGTGGGAGTGTAGACTGATACAATCGTTGTGGAAATCAGTGTGGAGATTCCTCAAAAAACTAGATTTAGAGGTCCCATTCAACCCAGCTATTCCTCTTCTGGGTATTCTCCTAGATGAATTAAAAACTTCATACCACAGTGACATATGTGCACCCATGTTTACATCAGCACAATTTGTAATAGCTAAATCTTGAAATAAACCCAAATGCTCATCAACTGAGGAAAGGATTTTTTTAAATGATGCCTTTTTACACAATGGAGTACTACCCAGCCATAAAGGAAGATAAACTCAAGGCTTTTATAGGTAAATAGATGCAACTTGAGACCATACTCATAAGTGAAATAAATCAGACTCACATGTGTAAACATCATATCATCTCCCTGGTGTAAGAAACTGAAAGAGTAAATAATGTCTAAAATGTAAAATAGATATAATACACAATGTATTAACTATTGTTATTCTCCTATTATTTTGGTATAAAATGTTGTTTTACCTTTTTTCCATGAAATAAAAATGAATAAATAAATAATTAAACAAAATGTTGTGAGTTTGGTCAAAAAGAAAGCTCTAGTGAAGCTGTGGACTGCAAAGGTAGAGCAGAGGAGATCTTGATTGCTCAAAGAACAGGAAAATAGAAAAGATGGCCTAATGACATTACAAGAGGCAGCAAGGCCCCACCCTCTTCAGCCTCAAAATTGAAAATGTGGTATTTTTTTAATTCATCTGGGAGAATATCCAGAAGGGGAATAGCTGGATTGAATGGGGCTGCTAATCCTAGTTTTTTGAGGAATCTCCACACTGATTTCCAGAGTGATTGCACCAGTCTACACTCGTACTAACAGTAAGGGTTCCTTTTTCCCCACAGCCCTGCCCATATTTGTTATTGGTTGATTTTTTGATGGCAACCATTCTTTCTGGAATGAGATGGAATCAGTGTTGTTTTAATTTGCATTAAAAACATCATACCACAGAGATATATGCACACCCATATTTATGGCAGCTCTATTTGTAATAGCTCTAACTTGAAAATTTGTAATAGCTCTAACTTGGAATAGCTCTAATTTGTAATAGCTCTAACTTGGAAACAACCCAAATGCCATCAACCTAGGCATAGATTTAAAAAAAAAAAGTGCAGTTTTATACAATGGAGTACTACTCAGCTATAAAGAATGATCAACTTGAGATATTTAGACAAAGGATGCGACTTGAGACCATACTCATACGTGAAGTAAACCAGACATGTGTAAACATTGTATTTTCTCACTAGTGTGAGAAGCTAAAAGAATAAACAAGATCCAAAATAGATATTGTAAAGTGGGAAGAAACTGTTCAAAAGGAAATTGGGATGGGGAGAAGGAGAAAAGGGAAAAGGACAAAATATATGTATACACACATACAAAATAGTTAAAATAGTTACCTACTAATTGCTACCAGTACATTGAAAAGAAAAGTTTGTGCCTATATTGTTTGATCAACTTTTCATGCCTATATCTTGTAATATGGACAACTACTTTGAAGACAGCAATACACAATGTACTAATCATTGTTATTCCCTACAATTTATGAAATTTTGTGCCATTGTTTTTATTGGTTTTTTTCTTTAAAGTAAATAAATAAATAAGCATAAGCATGCACGTACACTTTACGGGTTAGGTTTCCATGGACGTATCACCTAAGAAACCAATGTAGGTAGAATATTTTATTTATATGAGCATCACAGGAAGCACAGATTGAAGTTGGTCCAGATTGTGTTAATGAGCAGGTGGTGGGAAAACCAAAGCCTGGTTACTGTCTGGGCAGCTGTCGTCGTGTGACTTGTTTCGCTAGAGGAGTGGAAAAATCAGGGCAAGTATTCACCAACTCTCAGCTGTTGCTAGTTGAGGGTCCTCCTTCCAGGGTTGGCCATTAAACCCCTGCCTCGTCCATCCTCCCCTGTGTCCGCTCAGTATATTTTCTTCTGCAGACAGTTGCAGGCCCTACAGTAGAATTCCACCCTTCTGTTCTGGAATAGTGAATTCCGTGTGGCTGCAACTGTAAAATGAGAACACTTACTAGTATGGCACCCGGAGATCTGGAAGTGGGAGTGGGACTGAGGAGCAGCAAGTTGTGTGAGCACCTAGGCGCCGCTGGGTGAGGAGTACCTAACTGAATACCAGTACACGCTCCAACAAGGTCCGATTCCTCTCCTTTTTCATTTTAGTTGCACAGTCATTAACTCAATACTGTATGAGCTAGAAATCATTTTTTAAATTGAGCTAAAATGAGAAGCTCTTTTGGTGGATATTCTTATTGTTTTATAGCTTTGTTATTTCCTTCCAACCCCTTAATGTGAAGCCAAATGCTTTGCAAAAATTAGGTACACGTGGTGGATTAACTAACAGGTAACTTGTAACACCCAGCTGAACTGAATCAGCATGTTTCTGGGTACTGCTGGCCCACCTGAGGGTAACTGCCAACATCATAGAAGGAGAACTAGAGGGTCGGATGATGTGCTGTTGATTCTCTTGGAGAAGCTTGTCACGCTGGTTTTCCTGATATGAACTCGGCTGTTCTCATCGCTAGAGGAGCTCGGGTCCTTGCTGATGTTGAGGGTAGGTGTGGTTCTTTGCGTGGTAGCTCTGGTCCTTACCTAGAGTATCGCTTTCTGGCTGCAGTACAGATCCCTCAGGCTGCTGGCACAGATCCTTAATCTCCTGATAATTTTTGTTTTGCTTTTTGGAGATTGGTCTGCTGGGTAGTTCAGGCTGGTTTGAGTTCACTATGTAGCCCATGGTGGTATCAAACTCACAGTAATCCTCCTGCCTCTGCCTCCCCAGTGCTGTGATTACAGATGTGCAGTGCCACACCTGGCCCAGATCCTTCATCCCACTGGTGCAGACTTTCTAGCTTTCACTATTCACCTTTGGCCTTCCCAGTGCAGATCCTTGATACAGACTTGCATGAGATATTGTTGTGGGCTCTAGGCCTCCAGCTGGACTCACGGAGGACATTGCCACAGGCTGTAGGTGTTCAGCTGGACCTGTGCAGTACTTTGCCATGGGATCCATGTCTTTAACTGGATTCTTTTGGTCTCTAGCAAATGGAAAAACCTCGTGCTCTTCTGCATGTGACTTTCTGGGTATTATAAAATGCTTTCTATAAATTACATGTCCTGTATTAAATACATTGCCTTGTAAACCCTGACTACAACAGTACACAATTTCCCCCTATGTCTCATCTCTTACTTATCAGTTCCAACTTCTTGACTTCCAAATGCAATATGTAGCTTAGGGCTCCAGCCCTCCTTGCCCTCCCAATATAGTCTAACTCCTAATTCTATGAAGTAGACTGCTATGATTCAAAGAAGTGGCCTGTCTTTGCCATCTTGAGTGGGCAGATGTCATATTCCTTAATCTTCTTTCACTACAGCATTTGACTTCTGATTCCTGTTTAATTGAAGCATGCTTTTTTCCCTCCTGAATTTTAATGAACTTCTTTTAGCATTGTTTGGTGTTAAACATTCAGCTCCAACTCCACCTAGCATTGCCAAAATGCCCATCCTAATATTGGAACAGATTTCTGAGCCCAGTGCCAATACCTGCTTAAATTTAAAGGGTGTATTCAGTACTTGTGAAAACACTTGTTTCCTCAAGTACTAACAAATGAAATAGTCATTTTTTATAAGAGAAATAATTTTATTTTTGCCTCATCTGTGAAACCATACAAAAGGAATTGCATTAGTCATTTTCCTATCACTGGAACAAAATACCTGATACCCACCACTTATAAAGGCAGTGAAGTTTAACGGGGCATATAGCACTACCTTTAATTGCAGCATTTTGTGAGACTGAGGGAGAATTACAAATTTGAGCCCAGCTTGTGCAGTTTAGCAACTTAGCAAGAACCTGTCTCAAAAAGTAAAAATGGTTGTGGATATAGCTCAGTGTGAGGGCTCTGAATTCAATTCCCAGTACTGGAAGGAAAAAAAGTTGGCAAGATTTATATTAACTTGCAGTTTCACAGGGTTCAGTGTATGACTGATTGACTCCAAGGCAGAAATGGAATGGCAGAAAGCCTGGTAGATGAAATTTCCCAATATATAACAGGCATAAAACAGAGAGGAAAGGGTGGGGTTAGAGAAAGTGAATATATCCTTCCAGGTCATTCCCTCAGTGATCCACCTGCTATGGTTTATGCCTGGGTGTCACCCCAAAGCCTTATGCTGTCATGGAGGTGGTGAGTCTACCCTTTGTGATTGGTTCATTGTCTAGTTCTGGGATTGGCAGTGTGAGGGCTGCACCCACCCAAGGGCAAGTTACCAACATACAACATAAGGGAGGGAAGGAGGCCTGGTGTTCCTTTTTGCCCTTTTGCTCTTTCCACTTGCAGCAGCCATGAACAGTTGCCCCTCAGCCATGCCACAGTGCCTTGGAGCCAGCTGAGTATAGACTGAAACTTCCAAAAACTGTAAACTAAATAAAACTTTCCTTCCCTAATTTTGGGTGTCAGGTATTTTGTCTCAGCAACAAGAGGAAAGTAACCAAGGCACCACCTTTTCCAACCTGGCCCCACCTTCTACTGCAGGGGCACTATAGTCATGAGTGAATTAATCCATTGAAAGCTCACAGCTGAATGTGCTATTTCAGTGTGAGATCTGGTTGGAGGTGGGTCACTAGAGGCATGACCTGAAAGAGTATGTTCATGTCTTCTCTAGGAAGGCTTCCTGGCTACTATGGTTGGGCATCTTTCCTCCTCCAGATCATTCTGCCATTCCATTTCTGCCTCACAGCCATGGACTGAAGCCTCTGAAACTGTGAGTCAAATGGAAACTACTCCTTCTTAAATTGTGCATACTGGGTCTCAGCAGAAGGAAAAACTGACACATGCATAATAATTCTCTTTTGATTTAAGACTTGTATCCTAAGATTATTTTTCCCAATATGATAAGTATTTTATAATCAGTTCTCAGTCTACGACCAAAAAGTGGAAGCTAAACTAGAAGGGTATAATCCCTAATACACAGTTTAAATATCTCTTCAACTGCATGGTTGGTGGCTAAATCAGTGAAAACAAATGCAAACAACACATGGAATGATTTATTGCTTTAGGGATGGGGTATTTTATTCTCTGTGGACATAGACATCCTTGGTAAAGGCTGAGCATTTTACCTGCCAGAGATGAGAACAGCCATTATTAATGAGTGATAAAGGAGAGAAAGAGGGCCAGGGATTTAGCTCAGCGGCACAAGCACCTGCCTTGCAAGCGCATGTTCGTGACTTCGATTCCCTGTACCAAAAAAAAAAAAAAAGAAAGGAGAGAAAGAGTACTGTAGTCATGTGTACTGTTTAAGATGCTTCTTTTAGGTGTTAGTTCTTCTTGAAAGTACACAAATTATGTATGAAGAGACTTTATATCACTCTAGGACTAAATAGTCAAGGAACCATGGATAAGATTTTGTTTCTTCAACTGTAAAACAGGGACAAATACTCCTCCAATTCTAAAAGAGTTTAATATAATATAATATAATATAATATGGGAAATCTATTTTGTAATCCCTCAGAATGACCTTTAAGTTTGTCTCTTAAGGGGGAATGTAGATTTTAAGATCATTGCTTATTTCCACCGTATGAATGTTAAATTCTTCTTGAATCCTGTCAAACAGTTGTATTTTAATTTTCTATCCCTATGAAAGATCTGATTCTTTTTGGGTACTAACCTTATTGTAGAATTCACAGTCAAAATTAGCAGAATGTCAGGACCTGCGGGTGGCAAGAATGGCATATAGACCTTGGTCCTCAGCAACCAAATGCTAAAAGATTGCTTTACGTCCATGAAACACATCCTGGTATCCAGCCTATCCTGAAGCGGGACACAGTTTTCTCCCATTAAAATACATATCTTATGCATTGCTTATTCAGACCCCTTGAAAGAGGAAGTAGGTTTTGTTTACTTAAAAAAGAAAGTAATATTACAATATTTAGACTCATATGCTGGCATCCATTTTTGTTATAATTAAATCTGCATACTCTACTTTAGTCAAGAAAAATACGCACTGGTGTGCTAAGTTCCTGGCTTGTGCTTTACACTCTTCATGGCGCTAGGATTAAGATGGCCTGTCATGAATGTGTTCCTAAAACAGAAGCAAGAATAGTTATCCCTGAGTAGTCTGAGATGTGGGCTGAATTCAGGAACATGACTACCCTTGTTCAGCTTAGCCAAGGGCTCAGTTTACCCTTTGTCATTGGATAATTGCTTCTTTATGCCTTAGTGGTACCCGGAGAGATGAGCATTAAGTACTTCCTCTGGGGCTTAGGTCATGTCTCTCAGTGTAGGTTAGGGGTTCCCCATCTTTTTTAATACATGAACTTCTGTAGCAGTGTGATGACTGCAATAAGCAGAATACTGAAATAAGCTTTTTTTGTTTAAAGAATTTTTATATATATTATATATATATATAAAATATTGGTGGAAAAAACACTTAAAATATTTATATGGATTTTTATAGTGCTTTTCTTTTGAAGAATTTACAGAGGTTTAGTAACTTTTAAACTATGATAATATATCCTCTATCTAGACACAAAAATCTTCCCAATCCAAAAATTGCTGCAGTGGCTTTCCCTCTTTTTGCTAGCTTTTCCCATGGAGTGGGCTGTGAACCTCCCAATTCTTTACTATCTGACCGCTGTGTAGGGCTGGAAGGCTTAAGGTAGAGCTGCTGCATAGAGCAGGGGATGAGAAATATGAGGGATTGAGCATAAAGTCCATCAAATAGAGGAAAGATAAAGGGACTGATTCCATAAGTCAAAAGTGGACCCAAGGAATGATGTGTGCCTCTAAGAAAAGGGCTGATGAAAAGGGTAGTGGAATCCAAGAATGAGTTAGGGGTTCATTTCTAATTTTGCTGGCTATGTGCTGGTATAGCTCTAAAGCAATTCAAGATGTCTCAGTCAAGGGAGAATTATATAGATTTTTTAAGTAGTAGTAACAATATTTGGCAATGCAGTGTCATAGATATATTTTCTACATATTAATAAAAATTTCCATTTTTGCAAGTAAGCCATAGTCATGAAAAACAGACTTAGAAATGCCCTATAATCTTAGTTTAGACCTCCAGTTAGAATAATGGATATTTATATGTTCCTGATTACTTAAGAAATGCAGGCAACAGATAAATCATTCTCACCCAAATAACCAGAGTGGCCTTAATTCTTGGGCCCTACCGCCCAGAATTCCTTCACTGAACTACTCTGTCCTGACCAACAGAGCCACCTTGTGGTCACAGTAGAAAACGTTCTAACCTAGCGCTCTTTCTGCAGTCTTGTGTGTCTCCTTGGAAGCATGCTCAACAGGAAACAGCTGGGCCCCACCTCAGGCGCTTACGAATTAGCAAGTGTAAGGTGAGGCCAAATAATCTGGATTTTTAACGACTTCTTAAGTGATGAAGCAAAGAAGGACTGTTTTTGAGAGAATCACTCTTTGAGAACCTTTGCTTTATAGTAATCTTCCTTCGGAGGAGGGTGTGCACAGGTTGTACTAGAAGGTTTCAACAACTCCGCTGTCTGCACATCAGCTCCCTTCACATGTTAGATCAATTGTTTCATATGGACATGTGCCGTGGTTTCTCTTTTTCCTAGGACATCACAAAAAATATTTTTCTTCTTTTCCTTTAATTTCTTTCTTTCTTTGGATTTGTAATTAATATTTAAAAAGGAAAAAGAAGCTGGCAGAATCTGATAAACGTGACTAGTTAACACATCTGATTAAGTAAATAACACAAGTTCTGAAATTTGCTAATTAACATTGTATTTTAAAGCCTTAGAAAGTGTCCAATTATTTATCTTGTCATTAATGTTCCAAATTGCTTCCAAGTCTGCGTTTAATTAAAAGGTTTTCATAAAAATACGCAAAGCGGAAAAAGTTATGTTTGTTATTAACTATATTTTGTTGAAAGCATAGTACATCATACATACATTATTGGCTAAGAAGGTTTGGAGGAACTATAGATATGATTTCTAATGTTATTTTTCTGAAAAATGGATTTTGACTTCCAAAAAGAATCAAGGGAGAGAAATAAACAGACCTTTAGAGATTACCCACATACAGGTTGAAAACCAGCAATACTTACACAAGCATTGAACAGTTCACAGAATGATTGGACAGAAATCATAAAAGAGTTACACACACACACACACACACACACAGTGGCAGGGAAGCAGGTTTGTGGTGCTTAAAATTTCTAGTGTGGGGCTGGGGCTATAGCTCAGTGGCATAAGTGCCTGACTGGCAAATGCAAGGTCCTGAGTTTGATTCTTGGTACAAAACAACGAACAAATAAAAAATTAGTCACTGTGAATTTCAAACTGGCCAAAAGTATATTTAAAGGCCTTTTAGTTTTACCTATGGCACATTTAAAAAATAAAACATACAGCTTTCTTCCTAGTAGTCTTTATCTTTTCACAAAGACAAAACCCCCTAACTTTACGAGGCGTTAAAGCATATGTGGGTTCTTTGGGGCCCGCGTAAAATCCATCAATCATATCCCCCAGTAGTTGCCTCCAGGAGTGGGAAGTGCAAAGTTGCAGTGTCCTGTGAGCTACTGAGATGATAGCTGTGTGATGCCCTCATGCCACCCTTGTTAATGTCTTGACAGCCAGAGTGACTTTATAGGCCAAGTGAGAAAATACTGAGGACCAATTTGTAAACAAAGGCTCCCTTTGAAGTTAGCAGGCAAATGTCTCATGTGAGCAACACGGGGAAGGCTTTTGGTGTAGTTTTTATTTTTTTCTTGCTTTCTTGCTTTTGCCCTTTTAAAAAAAAAACACCCAAAACTTCAGACACAGAAGAGCCATAAATGTAGAAGATTTATTTACTAGGACCTTTGTGACCAACAGTCTTTTAGATCTCCAGGCCTCTGGGACACAAAGGAAGCCCTTTGGTAAACTCAGGTGTTCATGGTTCCTACATCTGTTTTAAGGCTTCTTTCATGAGCGTCATGCTGCTCTTCTGCCTTCGACCCTGAGATCCAGCTCGTGCAACTCAAGACAAGGTAAGGTGTGGGTCTAGGTAAGTCGGTTTTCCATCTTATAAAGGAATTGCTGATGCTTTGTGCCCAAAGACACAGAGGAGTTGATACTGTGTCACCTCCCATGTGTCTACATTGTGGGTTTTGGGACGCAGCACTCCAACAATGTTGGGTTGTTTGTTTCTGAGTGGGAGTGGAAGTCTCTGAAAACAAGATTGTGTGACTGAGACTTAAGAGTCTGGTGCTGGGCTGCCACAGAGTTTTCTCTACCTGGGCTTCTGTAAGCTCTCCGGAACGCTGCCTTCTAGGGCCAGCTGTACACCAAGCAGGACAGAGGATGGTAATCATGTTATAATCAGTAGAATTCCAACTTAAATCACTCAGCTATAACTGGTAAACTTAATGGTCAGCTTGACTAGATTGTGGATACATAGAAAGGTGATTGGATCATCGGGGTCTTAGGTTCATCAGTAGATTAACCTGCTAAAGGTTAGAATTGGAGTTGTGTCTTTGGAGATCTGGGTCGTGCTTGGTCTCTGTTCTCCACTTCTTAGATGCCATGAAATTAACAATCTTGCCCCACTGTGCCCTTCTGTCATGACATTACTGCCTTGTAGCCATCTGATTATGAAGTGAAACCAAACCATGAACAGCGAAACAAAAACTTGTCCTCCTTTAAGTTGTACATGGCTGGTATTTGATCCCGGGATGAAAATCTGACCAATATTCTATCACTATGCCTGCTTGCAATTCAAAACCAAACTTATCAGTGGCAAAGATTGTTTCACCTTAAGAATTCTTAGAATTTATTAGATTAGTGCACTTCTGTACTTAATTCTCACCAATGCCCAATTTAAGTCATCTTCAAATCAGTTTTTGATAACTGAGTAACCCCAAATCCAGGGACCCTTACAAAAGTCTCCTCCTAGGAGCAAGTGATTTTTCTGTTTGGATCCATTTTTGCCTTAAGGTCAAGATTTCTACCATGCCTTGGTATTCTAGTTACTGAGGGTTTTCTCTACCAGCCAGCACCAATCTTCTCACATTGATGAGGGGTGGGAGAGTGCAGGTGTGCAGAATAACACCGCATCTCTCTCTCATCAGGCAGCATATCTGTATTTATGATGGTGGAATAGTATCAGCATATGCAAAAAACAGCTGCTGCCTT
This sequence comes from Dolichotis patagonum, assembly GCA_004027295.1. Lineage (NCBI taxonomy): Eukaryota > Metazoa > Chordata > Mammalia > Rodentia > Caviidae > Dolichotis > Dolichotis patagonum. The sequence goes on along the minus strand of PVJX010011682.1, from coordinate 36,415 downwards.
TGGGTCTCCAGCACCCAAGAACAAAAAGAAGTCTGACAAATGTAATATATTTTCCAGTGCGTGTTGCAGAAGTTTGAAAATAATTCCTTAAATTGCTTTTGTTTTCATTTTATATCCCTAGGGGGGGAAATAGCTATCAAATTTAGTATATGCATTTTACTTTGTGGCACTTTGAGATTCAACCATATCATTTATAATGAAAACAGAGCAAGATTTAAATACTTTTTTTTTAGGGAAAAAACTTTCTTTACCAGAGACATGGTCTGAACCAGTGCCAAAGATTTCAAGCTGGTGAACCAGCAAAGGAGTCAGATAAATCAGAATGAGTGTAACAGATCTGATCTATTTCAGCTCAGATTAACCTCTTTACTGTGTCTTCAATGGCCCCAAATCCTGGGTCACAGGAATAAAAATGTCTAACAGAGCAGAACCTCAGGGAAAAAAATAATAAAAAAAGGAGTGAATTACATAAAGAAAAGTGAGATGTGTGACCATTGGCTATATGTGGCCAGGCTATCACAGGGTTTGAGAGAGGGTAGGGAAACATTCTTTACTGTACCAGTCTGAAAGGCAGATTTATTTCACTCGTATGTCATAATTCCAGATCTCAGTGACAATTTACATTAGTTGGTAACAGCTGCTTATAGGTCAGGTAACAAAAGCATTGAATAACCTCATAATGAACAACTGTGGATTTCACATTGCTGTTAATTGCATTTCATGCTCTTAGCTTCAAGCAGACTGTGTGAAAAATACAGAACCAGGTTCTACATTTCTGATTTTTCCTCTCTAAAAGAGGGGAAATCTTCAGAAGGAAGGTCGAAGGTAGAAAGACTATCAGGAGGCTTGGACCAAGTAGGACTTCCTGGGCAGAAGTCTGTGGATGTTTGGGGGGATGAGGGACACCTACAGAGAGTTTAAAGTTGCTACCTGTGATGTGCAGAGTAACTCACTCTTGGTAACTAGCCAGAACAGGGGGCACTGCACAAGCTGACCATGGGTATTAATGTATAAGGGTTTCCCCCTCTTCATCAGTCACTTGTTTCACTGAATACTGCAACTTAAACATGGTCTTGCATTGAGGATATCAGTCTAGTTCTCCATCCAGGTCTATAGGTGGGTGAAGAAGGACACTGGGCTAGTGTTTCTCACAGTGCATAACAATTACTCAAGATACTGCCAAAATGCGGATTCTGAATTCAGTAGGGTTGTGTGTGTGTGGAGGGGGTATGCTATATTTCTAACAAACCTAATGGATGCTCTTGGTCTTTTGACCACCCAATATGGTGGTACAGATCCCAGGCATTTTAACAGTTCTGGGACTTTATCACTCCTTGTACCATTGAATTCCCTGAGGCAAGAGATGGGTTATGCCAGAGAGTACCCAGTGATGCTGAACACATGTAGGCAATGGCCAGGGGACCTAGGTCTGGCTGGGCTGCAAAATTCACTAAGATTTCTCCAAAGAACACATTGGGCTGGGTGACTAACACTGTTGGTATTTTCACAGTAGCTGTTTTAACCTATTTCAGAGACAACTATAATAAGATTTGGATAAGTAGCAGTCTGTGACCTAACTTCAGTACTGATATTCTCTGATACTACTGAGGGATAGAGAAGTATTTGTATTGCAAACTTTTTCCTATTTAAGACACCGTTATCATTTAAACGTGCAGTGAGAAGACAAATGTTAGCACCGAGCTAAGAATCAGAATCTTTCATTAATGCCTGAGATGTAGGATATTCTTATTTTACACAATTCTTCACTTCAAGAAAATCAAGAAACTTTACATGAATTGTTACAAGTTAATATACAATGTTAATGTATATTATTTAATATTCTATTTTATTACTGTATCCATATAGATTTTCATTACGAATGATGTGAGTTATTAGGAACTGGTCCTATAATAAATTTTATGGCATTTTTTCCATTAATGATGTTGCATTAGAGAAGCTTGAAAAGATATCAAAGTGTTGTTTACTATACAGTAGGTGAACATTTATAACTTTGTAGGGAACATGAAACCAAATATGTGGATTTAGAATTTCCCATACTGTACAGTGTTGGTTGAGCTGTGGAATAGGAGGGATGATCTGGTGGAATCTTGGAGAAAGTGTTCAGTCTAAAACATCCTTACATATCCCAGCTGAGATTCCATATCTTACAAAACATCCCATGTTGCTTAGAGAGTTAAATAAGACCCTTCAACTTGAGAGGGAATTTATAGAATTTTAGAGTATGTAATAATAATGCTTAAATATAGTTATTTCTTGGAAATATAAGCACATTAAAAGTGAATATTACTTTTCATTTAATAAATATGAGTTGACCACATATTATTTTGGAATTAATCAAAGAGGGTGCGGGGGCCTGAGGAATTTGCTATTATACAAAACATCACATGATATGTTATCTTTTATTAACTTGTAAAAGTCATATGGGAGTGAAAAGGAAAGAAAATTCTAACTCTGACATCCCAGGAAATACTTCTCCCAGGAGGTGGCCGGTGAACCCATGAGCAGTATTTCTCACAAATGGAGCTGGAGAAAGCTGCCAAGAGTATGTATAATATGAACAGAGATGATTATAGTGGTGAATTAGTTCACTGAGTGGAACTTAGAAGTTATTTTGCTCACTGATTTGCAGATTTAGTGACTTGGCAATTTTTATGGTTAAGAGTAAAATTCTTAGTTTTGCTAGTAGTTTTTTTAGAAGATATGAAACTGACTGAGAAACTTCTAACTTTGTCCAGGAGAGGACTTTGGGAAGTCTCAGTTATTGTGTTTGTGGTATAATGAGCATGCAATAGGTGAGCTCGTGGTTCCATCTAGTTATAGAATTCTCTTGGTGGTGTGGGTACAGCAAGTGAAAACATCCCTAGGTTGGAAGCCTAGAGTTTTTGTATCTGGGCCACACTGTTATTAGCTATTGCAACTGAAGATCATTTTTCCTTCTGAGGATTTTCTCCTTTATAAAATTAGAAGCTATACTAGATCATTATTAAGGTTCCGGATTGAGAACCTGAGAATTACTCTACTCTCCCATTAAGGAATGGGAATATTATCCCATTCCTTTCCTTGAGAATACTCTGTATCTTTTGTAAGGAAACGAACTTTCTTTATTCCCTCTGTTGTCTAGGGCCTGTGTCTGGTCCTGGGGACTGGTTTTCCCTGTTCAGGAGTGTGACCAGTGGCCCTTCCTCCTGACTGGAGGGAGCTGGCACTGAAGGGACTGGGACTGGGACAGGGCCTGGAGAAAGTAGTGACTTCAAGGTTTCCTATGACATTGGGAGTAGGAAACTTCAGCCATATCAGAGCTGCCTGGTCAAATTCAGCATTTCATCACATTTTTCGCCTTGTTGAGAGTAGAGTAATTCTCAGGTTCTCAAGATTAACTTATGACTTTCTTCTCACTTTATTTCACAGGGCATCACAATTATTTTTTAATTATGAAATATTTGAAAAATCTTGAGAAAGTATAGAGAACAACATACAGATACAAGTGTACCTAACAAGCAAATTTAATGTATATCAATGTATATTAAATGCTTGTTTCAAGTGTTTTATTTTACAAGCAAATATGATATTAACATTTAACAAAAGCCAAGGAACATCCCATCCCCTCATTTCCTCTCTCCCCAGGGGTAATTGTTGTCTTGAAGTTGTTAGCCATCATGTCCATGCATATCTTTTTTTCTGTAGTACATTTTATATGCTGTGTATGTGTATAGTGTTGTATTACCTGTTTACATTTTTACATAACTGGTATAATGCTTTATCAACCCTTTTATAGCTGCTTTTTCACCTGAAAAACATCTGATACTAACTTTTTAAAGTATCTGTCCATGTTGATAGATGTAGTTGATTCAACATCAGTTTGGGATAGTACTCCAGTATGAGTACTAACTTGTTTTGTTTTTTCCTTGTTGAGGGCTATTTTTATAAAAAAAAATTTTTGGAAAGGTACATCCATGCTTGATTTAATGACCCTTATATGGTTCTGATGTACATAGGTGTGGTCCTTTTGTAACATTTATATACTTTTCTGATTGTCTTTTTAATAGGACTAAATATCTTTGAAGGCAGAGATGCTTTCAGTTCCTCTATGCAATCATTAATTCAAGAGCATTTAAAATTACCAGTTAGATTCCATGGAGTTTGCTGAAAGTTCTAGAGTAGAGAAAGAACCTGGAGTGGATGTCTTCAACCAGAGATGCATGAGGTACACTCAACACAAGGAGTCTTACTTTCTTTATAATCATCTAACATTAGAAAAAGCTCTATACACCACATAAAAATCAGATGTTTTGACTTCTCTTGAAAGGCTGAAGTGTAACACCCCTTCGTAGACCTTGTTGAAAGTAGGATGAGGCTATGCAGTGGCTGTGTCTTTGGATGGGACATGTGCTCTCTACCTGGCCCACATTTCTCCATTACAGAATCTGTCTGGGCCTCGCACATCTCCCAGCTTGTCGTTCGTCACTTGGGAGAGGATGGAGAAGCCAGCACTGCTGTCACGATGACAAGGCAGAGCAAGAAGTCAGGAGAGGGTTCTGTCCCCTCAGGAAGTCTGGGTGTTCATAAGTACTGGCAATCTTTATCCAAAGCTTTGAAACTACATCTTACTAATGACATAGCTACAAGATTGTTGTTCAACATCCATGAGGCTTCACATAAAAGAGAAATAAACTCTTTTGCGTTAAACACCTTCGTTTTCAGGACTGAATTGTTACTATAGCAGAACTATGCTACTCTAAATAGTACTACCTCCTCCTAAGATAGAGAAAAATTCCCTTTTGGCTCCCTAGCATGTCTTCACTGGACTCAGTTATTTATTCCTCTATCTTCTCATCTAGACTGAGTTTCCTAAGGAAAGAGATAAGTTTTTTTCTATGTGTTTCACTCCAATACAATGCTAGTACATAGGAGGAAATCAGTAAATACTTGCTGAATCGGGTCCATGTGGCCCAACTCAAACCAGACAGCATTGCCATTGTAATGTATTTCATAGGAATCCAGCAGAGTAAAATGATTCTGCCAAAGGCCACTTGATCCACTATGTAGCAAATATGCTTCCATTCAACTCTTATGATTTGTGATACTGCCAGACATGAAGCTATGGTTAGCTAAATCTCATCTTTTTTTCTCATCTTTATCAGTCAGAATCCTCCAGAAAATAGATGACATTTTTTTGTGTGTAGGAATCAAGAATGTTTTTTAGTGAAAGAATGATTTAGAAAGATGTGGGTGAGTTACAGAACCAATAAGGAATATCATGGGACTCAGATACTGACAGAGACTTGAGTGACCATAGAGTTCCGGAAGCCTAGCTGACAGTGACAGCTAAGGCCAGCATCACAAACAGAAGCGATAGTCAGAGGAGGGCACAGGGACCATCAGGCCTGTGACAAATTGAGAAAGGGTGTTAATGATACATATATCACTCTCCTTACGTTGTTAGTGGGATCTTCTGCTTCCACGTAGACAAACCACAAATGATGCCCGGATGATTCCATCTTTAGAGCTTAGTCCCTTAGAAGCGGGGAGGCAATTCTAAGTGAAGAGGAGGACAGAAAATGACCAGCGTATACTCCCAAATAACCATTGGATATGTTGTATCTGAGGCTTCCAACTATCCCTACAAGTGGTTTTCGAGTGAAAAGTATGCAGTGGTCTGAAGACTTGCTTCAGTTCAGCAGGGGCCTCTAACTGGTCCTTCAAGGGCAGTCTAATCCTTCGGATCCCCCCTGAAGCTTTCCCTGAACACTGAGGATGGAATAAATACCCGTCCACATATTTGCTAGTCTTCCAAGGCCTCCCACCTGCCCAACACCTCCCAAGTTATGCGGAATTATGTATTGTATATATGGGTATCTTTCCAGATTCTAGACTATCTTATGCATCTTTTCATCAGGCACTAAGGGTTGCTTACTTTTACTCACAGGTTTTTGTACAAAAACATGCATATTAAACAATTTTTAAGTCCTCAAATGACAAACTCTTTCTTGAATGGCACCAAGCATGCATGTGACCCAGGGATAACTGAAAAAAAAAATAGCTTAGTAACATAGTTTCCTCTGTTACATGGTGAATATAACTGCATTTCTGGCCCATTGAGATAAAAAGAAAACTTCTCTAGTTATCTTGTATATACAGTCTGCCGAAAAAATGTATATACATTTCAGGAAAAGAAAAATAGTCTGACCTCTTTTCAACAGATGGTGTTACCCTTATATGAGGGAGCCTAGAGGATGTCATATATTATAGAAAACACACCATACTGCTAGCCCTTGGAGAAGAAATTGAAAACGCATGTGCAGAAATCTCAATGATCAAGGTTACCCAAGTGCAGTTCACTATACTGATAAAAATTTCTGGAAGCTAATGGCCACCATTTTGAGCACCTGTTATAATTATAGAGGCCAAAGTTGACTTGGATTAATCTCATGATATGTCACTAAGTTAAGTATTAAGATATTCACACAAGTTTTTCCTTTGCTGAAGTAAATAGACATTTTTGGCAGACTCTGTATTATAGCGACCAGGAATCTCAATCAGAGCATTGAAAAGCAGCAGCAGCAGCACACTATAGGTATTTACAGCTTGTCGCCAGTTGCCCTGGTATGGATGATGTACTGAGGCTACAGAGAGAAATCAGGTATTTGTTTCAGGCTTGCTTGCTTACACAGTATCCTACAATTTGAAGACAGTGTGCTACAGGGCAAAGCCCCCAGGCTTTTGGATAGAACTGATATGGAATTAAATCTTAGGGTACCACTTTATGAGCTTAGGCTAGTTTCTTAACCTCTTTGAACCCACTGTTCCTTATCTGTATATATGGGGCTGTTGTGAGAATTAAAGTGTGCAATTTTTGTAAAGTACAACGGTTAATATAGGTACTTTCTAGGCATTTGTGATGACTTTGTTTCTTTTGCTTGACATTATGGTGCCATGTTTGTGAACTGGAGATGAGAGCAATATTTCATCCTATGCATGCTACTGGGAAAATTTTGTTGTTTGTATTGATAAGCATGTAACACTAAAGAGAAGGAATAAAATCTTTGAGACTTGATTTTTAAAAATCTGGATTTTTTTGAACTATAGATCGATGATGTCTAAATCTCCATTGATTTGATATATAAAAGCAAGCAGAATCTTCACATCTATCATCATGACAGGGAGCAGTACTTGTCTTCTCACCCAAACTTGCTTGCTTTTTATTTCTTTACAGCCCTCCAGTGGCTTTTGTGAGACTTTCCATGACTTGATTCAAGTCTCTTTCCTTAAAAACCTGAGCTCACTATAGCCACGCAACACACCAAATACGGCCCGTGTGGAAGGGAGGTGTAAGACTTTCAAAGTAAAATGAAGCATGTGAGACAAACATCCATCCTTTGCTGTCAATTCTTGCTGAGTGTCAGAACACAGTCCCATAGTAGACAATGCCATCTTGTGGTTCTTGTGAAAATCATTCCTTGGAAGATTGAAGAAGCTCACTGTTTAAGTCTCATCAATAGTTTTCCTCCCTTTCATATTTTTACAGGTTAAATTATCATCCCCTAAAATTTCACCTAACAAAAATGGGAGCCAAATTATTAATAAAGTAGCAGGTCATTAATAAAGTAGCAAGTAGAAAGGCAAAACCGTGCAGTGCATTCTGTCTTCAAAGAATCTTTGGACATTTATCCCTTTGACAGAAAGAGAAAGATAGGCAGGTTCTATGGCTCATTTCCCTTGGGAAGTGGTCACACATTGTTTTTTTGCAATATTATAGCCTGGAATACTGATTGCCCTACCACACTGTCATCCTGTGTGTCAGCAGTTTGAACTCTGAATCCTGTGCAGAAAGCCTTTATCCACACTTGTCCACAAATGTTTCTTTTGGGTTAGAATCCGCACATAAAGTTTTCAGCAGCAGCAGCTATTTGGGCCCGTTTTGGAATTATGCAAGTGTGGTGGGTTCAGTTAGATTTCCTCAGCACATAAAAATAGGAGCTTTTTGTTTGCTACCTTTGAAACCTCAGAGACATCACACCTAGGGTTTATTTTGGAAGCTGCAGATACTAATCCATGTTCTTCTTTGAGCTGAAGTAATGACCCGATGTCTTGAATAGTTTCTGTAGTAATACTTTTTCTTTCTTTGGTGTGTAAGTGACTAGAAATAGCATTTTGAAAATCCTGCAAGAAATCATAGAATACTCTTACACTAAACATATGAATTGGTTATTTTGTTTCTCATAACTCAATTCCAAAACTCAGTTTAGAACTAAAGCAGTACTGAGTGTACACTAGTATGTTCTGTTTGAGGATTTCTGGTGTCTGTTCCTAGAGGCTTGAACCAACAACAGCGCCTAAAATAATTATCATAGCTTTGCACAGTGGCAGTATCATAGCCAATGAGGTTTATCCAAGGTGCGATTATTGCTAATTAAAATAATAATCATAAACTCATACCATAAACTCAGGAGCCTTCCAATTGACCTCTCTTCTGCTAATATTTTCTCACTCAGAACTGTTTTATACATAGTAGTCTATGACTTTAAAAATATAAGCATAAGATATACTCTAACAAAACTACATCAAAATACCCTCAAAAATACTACTGAGTTCTAAAACTTATTCCATAACCTACAAGAAAACATGAAAGAGAAGCATAGAAATATGAAACAGAGAAAGCTAATGAAAAAAAAAATCTAGCAAGATGGGATATTTAAGCTCTGACATATGAATAATTACCTTAAAATATAAATGATATAAACACACTAATTAAAAGATAAGGACTGGTAAAGTAGATAAACTATTCTTAGCTTTAACATCAAAAGCACGATACATTTAAATGTTGATATATTTGACCCTATTAAAATTAAAAACTTTTGTTCTACAAAAGACTGAATAAAAAAGATAAAAAGACAAGGTAAAGAATATGAAAAATATTTGCAAATAACCTATCTGGCAAATAATTTCTATCTAAAATATATGAAGAATTCTCAAAACTCAGTAGTTACTTTTTAAAGTCCAGGTAGAAATGAGCAAAATACATGAACAGGCATTAATTAAACATGATTTATGGAAAGCCTTTAAGCACAAAATATATTTGACATCATTAGATATTAAGGAAATAAAACCACAGTGACTTATTACTGTGAACATGACTAAAACTTAGAGTAGTGCCAATACCAGATGCTGGGGCAATTTGTGGAGATTAAAGCACTCATACATTGCTGGCAGGAATCTAAAGTGGTATGTGTATCCATGATGCAAAACAATTTGGCAATTTCTTATAAAGTTAAGCATATAATTGCTATATGACCCAGATATTGCAGTCTTGGGTATTTATTCTAGAAAAATGAGAATTTATGTCCGTACAAAGATTGTTACATAAATATTTACAGCAGGTTTATTTATAATATCCAAAGACTGGAAGCAACTCAGATGTTCTTAAGTGGCTCAGTGTTTAAACTCTTGGATGGCCACATGATACTGTATTACTTAGCAATATAAAAGAAAGAGCTGGCACACACTATGACTGGAGAGAATTATGTTGAATGAAACAGACAACATCCAAGATTGCATACCCCACAATTCCATTTATGAAACCTTTTTACAATAAAAAATAATATTAATGAACAGGTTGATGGTTTCCAAGGAAAAAAGCAAGAGAGAAAAGGATGTGATTACAGAAGGGCATTTAAGAAGGATCATTTTGGTGATGGGACTTCATTCTTGTCAGTAGATACACTAAATTATATACATGATAGAGTTGCAACAAACTTAAGCCAGATTGGGAAAAAATAGCTGCAAAGGACTTTCTGATAAAGGACCACTACCTGAAATATACAAAGAATTCATTAAGTGTAACAATAAGAAAATGATCAACCCTATTAAAAAATGAGCTAGAGACCTAACTCACCAGAGAAGACATACAGATGACATGTAACAAGAAGTTCATTATCATACATCATTAGGGAACTGAAAATTAGAACAGTGAGATATCATCGCTGCACAAGACTGCTAGAATGGCCAAAATCTAAGACAATGGTAATGCTGAATGTTAGTGACCATCTGTGGGCAGGAAATGCAACATGGTGAAGCCACTTCAAAGACAGTGTAAAAGGATTTTTCCAAAGGTAAGCACACTATGAATTAAGATTCAGCAGTTGTGCTCCTTTGTTTTACCCAAAGGAGACAAAGTCTACATTCATAGAAAAACCTGTAAATGGGTATTTATAGCAGCTTTATTCATATCATCCCCAAACCATAAGCAACGAGAATGTCCTTTGGTAAGTGCATGTATAAGCACACCATGGTACATCCAGACCATGGAATACGATTCAGCACTGAAAGAAATGAGCTACCAAGTCATGAAAAGGTGTGCAAGTCTTAAAGGCGTGCATATTACTAAATTAAAGAAGGGAATTTGAAAAGATACATATGGCATGGCTCAACTACTTGACATTCTGGAAAAGATAGAACTGTAGACCAAAATGACAGTGTGGTTGCTAGGAGCTGGGGGAAGAGAGGGACGCATTGGTGGAGCACAGAGTATTTTTAGAGCAGTTGAACTATTCTGTATGCTATCCTAATGATGGACACATGTCATAATAATTTTAAAAATTCACGGAATTTGCATCAGGAAGTAACACTAGTGTGAACTGTAGACTTCAGGTGACAAAGAAATGTCATAGGTAGAGGGGTACAACAGATGTATCACTGTGGTAGAGAATGCTGATAATGACGTAGACTGCTTGTCAGAGGCAGGAGGTGTAAGGAAACTGTATTTTCTGTTCAATTTTTTTGAGCCAAGTAAAAAAATAAAGTTTATAAAATTTATATAGAACAATACCCAGTACAATTAAAACTGGGGAAATGTGAGTAAGTTTTGACTGTATAAATTTCAGGAACCTAGTGTATTGTATCGAACTGTGGTTTTGCAAGATGTTATCATTAGGGAACTCTTTCACCTGCTTAGGAATCTACACTTACCTCAAAATAAGGGTTTAACTAAAAGTGCAAACTAGATCATCTTCATTATTTCTAAAATTATTCAATTTCTCACCCTCAGAATAAAATTAGAATTTATTTCTAGGTTGTATAGGGCCTTGCATGATCTGTCCTTTGCATGTGTTAAACTCCTCTTTCTAAGCCTTTATGTATGCATGTTTTTGTGATGGTCAGATCACTTGTATGAATGTCCTAGTCTTGTCCATAGTTCAAATGTCACTGTTTCAAACATTCTATTTCTGATCATTTAATTTAAAATGATTTGCCTAGATTCTGTATTGCATTATCTTTATTACCTTATTTTTTTCAGTCATAACAGAAAACTGCCTACATTTTTGTTTGCCTTCCTCCTTATGTGCCTAACTCTGTAGAATGTATGGTCCATAAGTACAGGGACATTTGTCTATTTTGTTTCCTCCTATGCCCAGAATCATGGTCAGTATCTGATTTCTACCAGGTATGGAGTAACTACTACATGAGTGGATTTTTTAGTGCCCATACATCTCAAACAAAATATCAGGAGAAATTAAGGGAAGGAAAAAACCTATAATTTGGTACCTTGGCTATAAAGCTCCTTAAATTCCATTTTCACAGAAAAATAATAGAAAAGATAGATTACTTAGTGGGACTCAAAACTGAATTCCTAGGGTTTTTTTTAAACATATGTGGAGGTGAGTCTACAAAGCATTTAACCACAGGTTCCCCATTTCCTATGACAGCTCCCCTATGTCCTGTGCTCTGGGCCTGAGAATGAGCCCAGTGTGTATTCAGTGCATGTGAGTCTCTTTGTTTCCCAAGATCAAGACTCATGGTCAGAATGAGTTAGAAAGCATATGCTTTTGGCTCAGGGTACTAGGATGCCTTGTTTTAGTTCATTGTTAGAACTATTATTTTCCTTTTGCCAGTTTATAGTCCTATTTCAGACAGGATGCCCCTGTACCTTTAAGATCCAAGGCTATGAGAAGGTTCGCCTAAGCAGAAAGGAGGGATGCAGGCCTGTACATTTGTTTCTCGTGAGAACATATCCACTAGACACCAAACAAGTAACCAGCTAAACTGTTTCAGGGTTAAACAAGAAAGCAAGGGTTAGGTATTGTCTTGGTTACTTTTCTCTCATTGCTGGGATAAAATACCCGACACCCAAAATTAAGGAAAGAATGGTCTATTTAGCTTACAGTTTGTGGATATTTCAGGCCATAATCAGCTGACTACACAGTGGTGTGACACAGAGGCAACACTTCAAAGCAGCAGCAGACAACAAAAGCAGCAAAAGCAAAAATCAAGGGGAGAAAGCTTCTTTTCCTTCCTTATATTGTAAGCAGGCTACCGCCACCACCATCTCCATACCCTCCTCTTGTACAGGCTCAAGATGTTTACAAAGTGAGGACCCTGAGTCTCTAATGAGTCACTTAGTTAAACTTCTAAACTTCTCAAGTTGACCCAATGTATCAACCATACAGTTGTTAAAACAAAGGGTGGATGTGTCTGATGCATATACCATCTTGTCTGGTATTCTACATGGATCATTTAATCTTGTGCTGAAACAATTTATAAAACACACACATGCAGATATTCTTTACTATCTTTAAGTGGAAAGTTATGTTACAAAGCAAACAGTTTCTTAATTTTTTGATAATTAAAAAATTTAAACCTCCTACTCTCTTGATCCATCTCCAGAGAAAGCAGCAAGATTGTCTACCAGCAGATCAGTTGGTTATCTCTGCTATCAATTAGTCATTGATTTGATTCACTGATTCTTTAGCCTTTAACATTTCCCTTACTGCCAGGCATTTTTTTTTATTTAAAAGAGAATAAAACAAAAGGGGGCAGTACAGAGCAGATCAGAAGAGGACAACATAGGCAACACAGTACTTTACATTAAGTCAACTGGACATCAACAGTATCTAACACCATATCTCTTACTCTGCTATAGTTGAGCATAGTTTCAATACTGCCAGGCATTTTTACAATCCAGCTCTTTCCAACACACCCACATATGTCCTTTCTTTTGCAAGATGTTTCATGGATGATCAGTCTTCACACTTGTTCATATCTAATGCTAATGGAAATGATAGTCTTCCTGGAAACACCATGGTAAGGTAGTGGGAGTCTAAACAAACTGATCCTGAATTTTGAAATAATACCTTATCTGACATCTCAGTTAAGTCCTAGGAGAGGAAGTAATCTTCTTCCAGTAGCATTAGAATTAGCAAAGCCTGCTTACTCTTTGAAAAGAAGTACTGAGAAATACACTAAACACTGAGTTTGACAGGTCTGACTCTTAAAACTGGATTTACTAGATTCATCTGCAATACAGACAACAGCAAGAAGGGATAAATGAATAGGTCTCATCAAACTCTCTCTTGTCATCAGTTTCACAATGTATTATTTCTGTCTGAGTTCAATTCAGTAGCCATCTCCTGTAAGCAATCTTCTCTCGTTATCACAAATCTACCTGCAAACAGATCCAGGGTTTGAACCCTGATTGACGTGTAGCAATACTATACTATACTATACTATACTATACTATACTATACTATACTATACTATACTGGCATGCTGTCTTCAGTTGCTTAATAACAGAGGGGCTCTTGGCCAAATCTTCGATTGTACATTGTGCTCTGAGGAAGAGTTTAGTTAAAATCAAATTTTTAAAAGTTTATACAGTCCGGTATGGAAGAGAACCTCATATGGACTGATGCAGAAGCAATGGTGATTGCCCATAGCTGCCCATAGCACTATTTGGGAAATTTTTTTTAAATGCCAGTACTAAGGCTGTAACATCTGAGGTGGAATTTAATTGGGTGATCAAATAGAGGGATTATTGCTTTTATAGTTCCTCAGACACTTCCTGTTTGTAGGAAGGGTTGAAACTATTTGGTTAGGGAAGATTTGAAAGCATATTTAATTACCTACTAATTCAATATCTTGACCAAATTTCCACATATTAAACAACAAGACTTAATCATACCCTTGCTTTGTTTTTCTCTGGATAACATATGTAGCAGCTCAGCAGACTAAGTCAATGTGTGCACTTCTAGCATAGTACAGTATGTAGTCAAAGGTGGAATTTAAATGTTACTCCTTTCCTCTCCTTCCTTTCCATCTATTGCTAAACTTTATCCTAGTCTCTGCCCTTATAAATTTGGTCTTTGGTATTAGCCTAATCTTTCTCAAGGAGCCTGTAACTGTCAATCAGATTAGGAGCCACCTAGCAGGTTAGTAAAGCACACTTCTGGGTGTGCCTGGGTGGGCCTTAGAGGTATTACCTTTGGGCCTATTTTGGTACCTGGTCCTTTCTGCTCAGGGACTTTTCCTTTGCTCTGTTTCCTGACTGCCTTGAACTGAGTAACTTTGCATCAGAATACCCTGAGAGTTTGTTAAGAAAGCATAATCTAAAACTTCACCCCAGGCCTACTAAATCAGAATCTACGTGTGAATAACGTACCCAAGTGAATTGGTATCTTAAAAGTGTGAGAAGGATTCTTGTAGAATGGTAAAATAATGACCGACAAGGGACAGTACCCAGCCAGACAGATTACGGAGTTTGGTATCATTTTCTCACTTCTCCACACATTCTAGCCTGGACTGCCAAATCAGTCACTTATTAAGACCAAATTTTACATAGTCAGACCCAGCTCCAAGTCAGGAGTGTTTCTACTCTAATACCATTAGTGTGAACACACACAACACTTTTTGCAGTCATGGGCTATTTCCTCAACTTCATTACCTTTTGTCAAAATCTGATCCTGAGTTTCTGGGCTTCAGATTCTTTGCCTGGCCCCTTAAAGAATCCATGTTCTTTCTCATTTATCTTCTATCCAGTCTGGAGAACACTTCTGCCAAGGGGAGAGGGCAGGTCCCGGACTGGCCACTGAGAAAGGAAATCAGACTAAAGAGGCTGACTCAAGTCGGCCTTTGACAGTTACTTAGACCCTTTCAAAGCCACCTTACCTTCCATCTGGCTTTTCAGTGATGCAGGGCTGTTTGGAGCAATGTTTCCTAGAGGAGGGCTAGGAAATGGAAGTTATGAACACAAGGAACAAATACTCCTAATTTGTTAAAGAGAACACTACATGTGGCTAATACTACTCCCAATTTTTATCTTGTTAAACTGCCATTTTCTAATAGCCTTTCAGGCCGGCCTTTCTCCCTGTGTATGGTTTCATTATGACCAAACTGGTTACCTAAAAGATACTCTGCTAAGCAGACCACAATTATGATGGGAGTAAAACTCAGTAAAAGCTGTCTCTGACATGACATCAATAGATAAATTACTCAGCAATAAAGAGAATCTTTCAAGCTGCCTTCACTTGTTTTGCTACAAAAATGGTATTTTGCTTTATTTGAGTGCATATTGTTTGGCATCGTCAGTTATGTATTTTTTTATCCTAGTCATTTCATAAGCATACTGACTTCTCTGATGATTAAATTCTCCCCACAATGGGAACTTCACCACTTATTTTCATTTTACTATAAGGCACCTGTGGATGTTTAAGCTAGTGTCAATTCTCACTACCCACATACCTTCAGTGCATTCTGAAAAAAGTAACACCATTCTAATAAGTGCCTGAGTGATCTGATTATCCATTCGAGGGCACATACTCCATACATAAGGTAGCTCAATTAAGTGTTTTTGATTTATTTCTGAGACTACTGAATTAATTTGGGAAGCCAATACAGAGATAAAGATTTTAATTAGCTCTATTCTATTAATATATAATTTTGCATTGAGTTAGAATATACTCTTATGGATATCACTGTAGATAGTAAATAATATTATATGCTCCTTAAAGCCCATTTAAGAAGGTTTTAACTAGAACAAATAATGGTCTATGAGACTGACTAATTCAGGAAAAGGTGATCTGGACCCTCTTATATTTGTAAATTCAACTGATGTAGGAGTTGGCTTGACCCATTCTGTTTGATGAATTAACTACTTCCTTTCTGACCATGCCTTTTCTTCACTGTACAAATACTCATGTATCACCAATGGAAATATTTCTACTTTGCCTAGCTCCTACTACACTAATTTTCAAACTGCTAGCTATAATCCTTTGGTGAGTCATAAAAACTATTTAGTGAGTTACATACAATATTTAAAAATAGATCGTAGTGCCTCACAGCAGAAAGGATAAGTATTACTGTGTGAGGTTTTTATTTTGGCAATATTGTGTAGGTAATTATATAGTAATGAAAATTGTATTGCTTTTTGTGAACTGTAGTAGAAAATTTGAAATACATGAATGGATCTAATATGAATTCCTTCCTTAAATGATTCTATGGCAGAAAGACCTGAAGAAGACAGAGTTTTTAGGCTATTATAAAGCAACCAGCCATCTCCAGAACAAAGGGCTGCATCTGGATCCCACCGCCTTGAGTATTGGAATAATCTAATTATCAAAGCAAATGGTTCTCACACTGTAAACTCAAGGTGAGCAGCTTCAGCATTGCTGGGAAGTCATTAAGCATGCAGCTTCTCAGTCCCAACTCAGAACTACTGACAGAACCTAGGGATGGGTTCTGTGCTTGGTAATCCAGACTGTCAACTTGAAAGGACTAAGAGATTTTGGGATGGGTGACTGAGTTGTGAAGGCATTAACCTCATCATGGGCTTTCACTATCAATGAGTTCATAGCTGAATGGTGATTAGGAGTTGCAGTTTAGCTGGAGGAAGTAGGTCATGGAAGTGTGACCTTGACAATGACATCTGGTCCCTGCTCTTCCCTTGCAATCCACTTCTTAGCTGCCAGTGAAGTGAGCAGATTTGCTCAACCACAGCCTTCTGCCATAATGTATCTGTTTTGGAGCCAGTAGATCATAGACTGAAGTCTACGAGAAGGAGCCATGTGAACCACTTCCTTTTGTAAATTTCAGGGTTGTACCAGAAAAGGGAAAACTGACCAGTGTGGTGGCAGCCATCCTGCATTCTGATCAGCATCTGTGCATTTCTAATGTGTGGTGATATTTCAACACCAGTGGCCTACTTGCCTCTTTGGTTAAGTTTTTTCCCTGAGTACATGATTCTGTCTGGCGATATTGTAAATGGAAAGTTTTTTATTATTTTTTTAATTGTACATTGTTAAGCATTAAAATGTAACTAAATTTTGTGTTTATTTTGTATCCTGCTACTGTTTTGTTAGTTCAAACAGGTGTGTGTGTGAGTGTGTGTTTGTATCTGTGTGTGTATGTGTGATCTTAGAGCTCTCTATGTACATAATTAGACCATCTCTGCATAGGTATTATTACTTTTTCCTTTTCAGTTTGGATATCATTTATTTATTTAATTGTTCAGTTGCTCTGATGAGGTCTTTCTAGAAATGATAAAAGTGAAATCCTTGAGAAAGCATGGCGGCACATGTATGTAATCCCAGAACTTTGAAGGCTGAAAGAGGAAGATAACTGAAGGTTGGAGGCCAACCTGCACTACACCATGAGACCCTATTGCAAAAAAACAAAATACAAGAAAAAAAGAAAGAAAGAAAGAAAGAAAGAAAGAAAGAAAGAAAATAAAGAAACCCTTGTGTTATTTAAGATCTTAGAAAACAACATGCAGTTTTTCAACACTAAGTATGCTGTTATCTGCAATAGTTCCATAGATATGGCCTTTGTTACACTGAGGTAGTTTCTTTATATTCCTACTATAATCAGGTTTTCAATTTAGGTGCTTGATATATTTTAAATTGATGTTTTATAGGGTGAGAGACAGAGATCTAGTTTCAACCTTCCAGATATTGATATCTGTTTTCTCAGCACTATTTGTTATTATTTCTTATTTCCAAAATACATTTTTGAAATCTTGGAAAAGAATCAGATTACTGTAGTTGTGTGGGTTTCTTTCAGTATCCTCTATTCTGTTTTACTAATTTGTCTATTTTTATGGCAGTATCATGCTGTTTTTATTGCTATGACTTTGTAGTATATTTTTTAAAAGGATATTGCCTGAATTCAGTTCTGGGGCCCAACCTGTGTGAGTTGAATCCCAGTGCACAGGGAAGCTCTGGAACGTTGTACCCAGCAGCTGGTAAGACCACGCCCAATGACCCAAATCAACAGAGGATGCACGGGAGGTCCCTGTGGGCCTAGCTGGGCCATGCTCAGTGACCTCCAAGCAGCTGGTCATTGCCTGCAGTCTTTCCCAGGAGCCAAGTGGGCTAGGTGATTCCCAGTGCATTGGGAAAGCTTTGGAACATCGTTCAAAACCTGGAAATATAGGAAAATGACAAAATGAAAGAGCAAAATGCAATCTCAAACTTGCAGCCCAACACAAGCAAGTCTAAGAGACACGGATACAGAAGAAAATGCAAGCCATACACCTGAAATTCCTGAAATGATAACAACTGAAATAAAGAAGCAACTCTGGGAAGCTATAAAAGAACTCAGATCAGAAATAATCTCCCATGTAAAAGAAGAAATGATAAATGTAAGGAAGAAAATGCTGAAAACATCTAAAGAAGACATAGTTAAAAAATTAGAGAGGCAATGCAAAAAGATGGAAACCCTGAATGAACAATATAAGAAACAAACAGAATGCATGAAGCAGATTCAAAGAGATATGCAGGAAGTCAAAAATTCCATTGAAAGTTGGCAAAACTGCCTCAATGAAAGTGAAGATAGAATTTCAGGCCTCGAAGACAATATTGCAGCTAGTGAACAGGAAGGAAAGATCTTTTAAAAATAACAAGGAGCCAGGAAATAACAATTCAACAGCTGCAAGATGATGCAAAGAAAAATAACAAGATTGATAGGTATAAACAAAAAAGAAAGTGACAACACAAATGATATCAAGAGGCTATTTACAGAAGTAATAGCTGAAAATTTCCCAAACATGAGAATGGAAACTGATATACATATCAGTGAAGCATATAAAACTCCAAATAATCATAACCAAAATAAAACTACACCCAGATATATAATAATCACCATCCCAGAAAACCAACATAAGAACAGAATATTAAAAGCTGCTAGACAGAAGAAACAGATCACCTATAAAGGAAAATCTAACAGAATCACAGCAGACTTCTCAACACAAAAACTAAGTCAAGAATAGCATAGAGTGAAGCACTTCAGATCTTAAAGGATAATGACTTCCAACTCAGACTGATGTACCCTGCAAAACTGTCCTTCAAAATGGATGGAGAAATAAGATACTTCCATAACAAAGAACAGCTGAAGAACTTCATGACCACCAAACCAACACTGCAAAGAATACTGAAAGACATTCTAGATAGACATAGGAGCAAACCACTAAGCAAGGCAAACAATTAAACACACTGGAAAGGTGAAGAATCAACGGCAGAAAGTTAACATGTCAAAAGTAAACCACTATATATCAGTTATAACCATAAATGTAAAAGGCCTCCATTCACCAATTAAAAGAAACAGAGAGGCAGAATGGACCAAGAAAAAATATCCAACCATATGCTATATACAGGAAACCCATCTAACCCAAAAGGAAACCCATAAACTGAAAGTCAATGGATGAAAAACAATACGCCATGCAAAAGAATCCCCCCCCCAAATCAGGGGTAGCTATTCTGTTTGCAGACAATGTGAACTTCAAACCAAGAATGATTCAAAGAGATAAAGAAGGTCACACTACATACTAGTTAGGGGTACACTTCAAGAGGATGAGAAAACAATCTTAAAATATATGCACCAAATTTGGGAGCACCCAGCTATGCAAAACAAATATTAGCAGAAATGAAAAATCAAATAAGCAATAACACAATTGTAACAGGAAATCTTAACATGCCATTAACACAAAGGCACAGATCAACTAGACAAAAAATCAGCAAAGAACAGAACTGAATCAAACCTGTGAACAAATGGACTTGGTAGACATATACAGAGTGTTTCACCCAACAACATCAGAATATACATTCTTCTCTACAGCGCACGGAACATTCTCTAAAATAGACCATATACTAGCCCACAGAACATGCTTAAGTAAATGCAAAAGAATTGAAATTATCCCATGCATGTTATTGGATCATAGCACCATGAAACTAGAAATTAATGGCAAGGGAAACTTCAAAAATACCACAAACACATGGAAATTGAATAATACACTTCTGAGCAATCAGTGTGTCACAGAGGAAATTAAAGAAGAAGTTAAACAATATCTACAAGCAAATAAAAATACATATACATCTTACCGGAACCTGTGGGGCACAATGAAAGCAGTCCTCAAAGGAAAATTTATTGTAGTGAATTCCCACATCAGGAAAACAGAATGAACACAAATAAACAACCTGATGCTACACCTCAAACATCTATAAAAAGAAGAGCAAATTCAGCCCAAAGCCAAAAGAAGGGAGGAAATTATAAAGGTCAGAGTGGAAATCAATGCAGTAGAGACTAAGAAAACAATACAAAGAATCAATGAATCAAAGAGTTGGTTCCTTAAAAGAATAAATAATATTGACAAGCCCCTATCCAACCTTATTTTAAAAAGGAAAGAAAAACTTAAATTCATGCAATAAGGAATGAAAAGGGTAAAATCCCTTTAGACCCTGTGGAAATATAGAAGATCATCAATACCTATATCAATAACCTCTACTCTCAAATTACAAAATTAAAACATGCAAAGTAGATAAAATTAAAAAAAAAACCTCTACTCTCATAGGCTTGATAACACAGAAGAAATGGACAGATTCCTAGAAACATATGAATTACCATATCTGGGTCAAGAAGATGTAAAACTGCTGGATAACCCAATTTCAATTAATGAAATTGAAAAATGTAATTAAATCCTTACCAACAAAAAAAGCCAGGGCCAGAGGGATTCACTGTGGAATTCTACAAGAAATTCAAAGAAGATTTAATGCTGACACTCCTCAAACTCTTCAATGAAATTGAAAGGGAAGCATTTCTCCCTAACTCATTCCTGGAAGTAAGTATTACTCTACTGCCAAAATCTGAGAAAGCCTCTGGTAAAAAACATAACTACAGGCCAATCTCCCTAATGAACATAGATGCAAAAATTCTCAATAAAATATTGGCAAACAGAATGCAGCAAGTCATCAAGAAGATTATACACTACAACCAAGTGGGATTCATCCAGGAATGCAGGGACGGTTAAACATATGTAAATCAGTAAATGTAATCCACCATATCAATAAAGCCCAAAATACGAACCACATGATCATTTCTATAGATGTAGAAAAAGCTTTTGATAAGGTCCAACACTTATTCATGATAAGAACTTTACAGAAAATTGGAATAGATGGTCTTTACCTCAATATGATAAAAGCCATCTATGACAAACCAACAGCCAGCATCATATTAAATGGCCAAAAACTGAAAGCCTTTACCCTAAAATCAGGAACAAGACAAGGATGTCCATTATCACCATTCCTATTCAATACAGTGCTGGAAATACTAGCCAGAGCAATTACACAAGAGAGAGAAATAAAAGGAGTAAGAATAGGAAGAGGAAGTTAAATTATCATTATTTGCAGATGACATGATACTCTACATAGAAGACCCCCAAAATACCATTGAAAGACTCCTAGGTATAATAAATAAACTCAGTAATGTAGCTGGATACAAAGTCAACACTCAAAAATCAATAGCATTCCTATACACTAACAACAAAATCCCTGAGAGAGAAATAAGGGAAGCCACACAAATCACAATAGCATCCAAAAAATGAAATACTTAGGAATCTATCTAACAAAAGAAGTAAAAGACCTATTCAGGAAAAATTATAATACCCTGAAAAAAGAAATCAAAGAGGACCTCAGAAAATGGAAAGACATCCCTTGTTCATGGATAGGAAGAACAAATATTGTGAAAATTTCTGTTGTCACAAAATTGTTATACAGATTTAATGCAATCCCAATCAAAATACCACTAGCATACCTCACAGATCTAAAGAAATCACTCCTAACATTCATCTGGAACCAGAAGAGACCTAAAATAGCAAAGGCAATTCTAAGCAGCAAAGGCAAGGCAGGAGGCATCACAATCCCTAACTTGAAGTTATACTACAAAGCTACTGTAATAAAATCAACATGGTTCTGGAATAAAAACAGACCTGAAGATCAATGGAGTAGATTAGAAGATACAACTACAACTGCAAACATACTCAGCCACTTTATCTTTGATAATGGGGGCAAGCATGTTCACTGGAAGAAAGATAATCTCTTTAATAAATGGTGCTGGAAAAACTGGCTCTCTATATGCAGAAAACTAAAACTAGAACCCATGCCTATCACCATGTACTAAAGTCTAAATAGATCAAAGATCTAAATATTAAAACAGAAACTCTAAATCTATTGGAAGACAAAGTAGGTAAAAATCTTGAAAACATAGGGGAAGGTAGAGAATTCATGAACAAGAATCAAACCACATGTGAAATACTTCACAGAATCAATAACTGGGATCACATCCTATTAAAGAGTGTTTGCATGTTGAAAGAAATCTCCAGCATAATAAAAAGAAAACCCACAAATTAGGAAAAAATCTTAGTGAACTGTCCCTCAGACAAAGGACTTTTGTTTAGAACATATAAAGAATTAAAAAAAATCAGATCCCCAAAATTCAAAGACCCATTCCAAAAATGGGCATCTGAGATGAGTATACAATTCTCAGATGAAGAAATACAAGTGGCAAATAAATACATGAAAAAATGTTCAGCACATTGAGATATTTATAAGTAAATGGATGCAACTCGAGACCATACTCATAAGTGAAATAAATCAAACTCACATGTGTAAATATCATATAGTCTCCCTAGAGTAAGAAATGGTAAGAGTACATAAGATACAAAAAAACTCAATAATTACAGGAAAGAATATGAATCTTCTTAAAGGGGAGAAGTAGTATCTCAGGGGAAATGAGGAAAAAGTAAAAGGAATGGAAAATAAAAAATATCAAAAATTATATAAACACACTTGGGATAGCTAAGATGATTGTGCTGCAAATTCTATAAGTTTTTGGAACAAAATAGTTAACATTCATAGGATTGGAACAATTGTGCATATTATTGTATGGTGATCTGAGGAACTCTTGAAGATCATTACATAAAATAACAGCCCTAGTTATGTTCCTAGCACCTTGTTTTGAAGGCCTATATTATCAGAGTTTTAGGCTCTTTGCTATTGTTATTTATTTGACTTTTTTGTGTCGTGTTTTTCTGGGAATTTATTTTGTTTTGTTTTTCCCTCTAATACAGAAAGGATAGGTAAACATATACAGACTCATACACGCATAGAACTTCTCCTAAACAGTTTATGAGAATTGATTATATAATACATGATGAAATGAACAGCTACTTTGAAGAAAAAGAGACGCTAAGGTACCCAGTGCTGATTCTGTAGCGTAATGCTGTGAAATCCAGCAATACTATTATTCTTTGTTCAGAGTGATTTCAGTCTGTTTTGTATTGTTTAATTTCAACATACATGAATGTATGGACAGCTATTTTGAAGAGAACAAGAGACATTATGGCAGCCACTGTTGACTTCCCTATTGTCTGGTTTTGAAGACCTAAAATGCCTTCACTATCCTGTTCTGATCAGTTTAATACTATTTTGCTTTGTATGAATTCGTTGTGTGTGAAGATATGGACAACTATTTAGAAGAAAACAAGAAACAATATGATAGTGAAGATCTCCTGTTGTCTTGCTTCGAAATCAGTGTCTCTTACATTGTTTTCTTCTGCTCTGTTTTGTTCTGTTTTGTTATGTTTAATTTTAATTTAGAAAGTGAATCAAAAAGGGTATTATGATATCTCCAGTATTTCTCAGAAGATGCAAAAAAAAATGCTCACAAAAATAAATCTTCCTACCCTGTCAGTGCAGCAATGTGAGAACTGAGATTGGAGTAACGCAGCCCAGGAATGCTGGAGGCCTCTGGTCATCTCCAGAAGGAACTACCCCTGCTCACACTTTGATTTTAGCTGTGTGAGATTTATTTTGCACTTCTGACCTCTAGGCCTGTAAGTGAGTGAGGGTGTGTTTCTTCAACTGTTTAGTTTGTAGTAATAAGTTATAGCTGAAGCTACTGGTAACTAATATAGCAGGATAATGCAATTCTGATGTCATGGTATACTTCTGTTGGTTTTACGCGCTGGCTTCTCTTAAATTTCTCAATTCTTCTTTAGTTTCTTGAAGTGTAAGTTTG
Source organism: Dolichotis patagonum (assembly GCA_004027295.1). Lineage (NCBI taxonomy): Eukaryota > Metazoa > Chordata > Mammalia > Rodentia > Caviidae > Dolichotis > Dolichotis patagonum. The sequence continues at coordinate 12,280 of PVJX010011682.1, read as the reverse complement.
GCTATCTTTTTATTCTTCAGTCTTGAGACTCATTGTGCTTCCTAACTGGCATCTGCAATCATTCCTGGGAAATTTTCAACCATTACCTGGTCTAATATCATTTCTCCTCCACTGTCTAGTGTTTCCTTCTGGAAACCCATGGGTGAGTAAAGGTCTTTTTCATCCTCTCAATATTTCCTAACCTCTGTTTCATATTTTACATCTCTGTTCCTATGTACTCTCTCCTCTTTAATTTCTCAAATCTATATTCCATATACCCTCTTCAGTTGTGTCCAATCTTGTGCTGTTCCATCCACTGATATTTTAATGAAAATTGTTATATTTCACATTTCTTAAAAGTTTTGTTTAATCCTCTTTCAAAATATAGGTAGTCAGTTTGGATAATATCATGTTCTCTCATCATGCACTCAATAGACTCTTTTATTTCTGTAAACATAAAGCATATTGCTTTTCTATTCTGTGTTCAGTCATTTCATTTTCTATAGTGATGTTCTGATTATTGCTCACAGTGGTTTATTTCTTCCTGTGCTTAGTGAGTTTTTGAGCTCTTGTGGCTTGAAACTTTTGTCTATGGATTAATAGAAAGTCTTTTAGGCATGTTATGGATAATGTATTTCTTCCAGAAAGAATTTGCATTTGTTTGCCCTAAGTGCCGTGGAGAATGATCAACTACAGGCTAAACTAAATTTTAATGTTTTGTTCATGATTTGAGATTTTAATGGAGAATTTAATCTTTTTAAATCTTCTCTGCTCTATCTAGGATATAGCCAGGGACCTATGACTGCTGTCTCCCTCTGCATGGTGGATTTTTTCTAGGTCACCTATTGAACATATAACACTTTAAGTGACATGTACGGTAGAGGCAATATTCCAATCAGACCTCCCAAGCTGCTTAGGCCGAAGGCTTCGCCTCTATTATAAGTCCATTAAAACCCAGAACCCAATCCTCCAGAGACTGGAAGATACCTCCAAGGCAAAACAGACTCCTGTACGCTCCTTGTTTACTACTTACTACATTTCCAGTTCTTGACATTTCTTACCTCTGAGTATTCATTTTCTCCCTGGCAGTTCATGTATACATTAAAAAAAATGTCATCTGTGTGTTATGTAGCTTCTTTTAGTGTGAATTCTCTGAAAGTCTGATATAGCATATTGTTAGGAAGTTTCTCATATTTGTTATCTGAATTATGCCAGTATTCAGTGCATTCAACCACCAAATGACCAGTAACTCATAGATTCTGATGGTCAAGAATCTGTGTGAAGCCTGTCTTTCACAAGGCTGCTGTCAAGGTGAGACCATTCAGGCTTCCATCACTTAAAGGCTCACAAGGGAAGAATCTGCTTCTGAACTGATTCATGTGACCTGTTTCCTGGTTAGGGCAAATTTACTTCCTGGTTCAATCACATGGCCTTGGCATGAAACTTACTTCCTCACTGCTGTTGGCCAAAGACATTAGTTCCTTGCCATGTGTGTCTCTCACCAGGACTACTCACAACAGGGCAGCTTGCTTCTGCTCAGGGAGGACTCTGAGAAGGGAAAGTAAGAGGAAGGGAGCAACATGAATGTCTGAGTCTTTTGGTAACCTAGTTTCAGAATTGGCATCTGATGACTTTTGCTGTCTAGAGACCAGTAACTATTACAACGGTGGTGAATCGATGGCATATGTACTGCAGCAGAGTGTTATCCCTGAAGGCTCTAAAATGCTTTCCCCCACTGCATTGTAACGTCCTATAACCAAGGGGAGGTGACTGCCCAAATGTGTGAATCATAGGATATAAGCCTCATTGGAAACCATTTTAACAGTTGTCTGCCTTGCTTCTATATATCAGTTAAAAAAATAAAACCAAAATAGATTATATATATATATATATATATATATATATATATATATATTTTTTTTTTTTTTTTCCTATTGGTACATAGGGATTGAACTCACAACTGTGCACTTGCAAGGCAGGAGCTTATGCTGCTGAGCTAAATCCCTGGCCAACAGATGAAATATTAAAAACATGAACAGGCATTTTTTTCAGAGTAGATATTTAGACATTTGATAAGTAAAAGAAAATTGTGTATCTCTCTCTAGTAATCAAAAGAATAATCTTTAAAACAGCAGTTAGACAAGTCTTTACTTAACAGGTTTACAGAGTACTTTTTAATATTTTTGAATGTTATAAGAATATATAGAAATTAGCTATGTCAATCAAGGCCAGTGGTGATGTAAATTAATGTTTATTTTGTAGTTTAATTCGGCAGTCTGTCAATAGCTCTAAACATCTCTATGTATCCTGCAATTTGGGCAACCCTCATATGATGGTGATATTGTACTATCTGCATCAATTTTACTCAGGCACAATTTATGTACTTGAACTTTTACTGTAACATCTAAACAAGAATGCAAGAAAATAACAATAAAATAATAACATGCTACTAAGCTATGTTTCCTTAAAATGTTTATGTAAAATCTATACTTAAAAATTATTCAAAAATTTCATATTGAGCTACTTATCCTAAGTAAAAATTATAAAAGCATAAAGAATTTATGAAAAATACAATCACATTTATAACAAACCATTGGAAATAAATGCATAAAATAAGTTATTGGCAAAAAATAAACTCCCATGCTTATAAGACAAAATTTTATCTGTACTAAAAATATTATGATACAAACCTGCATATATTACTACTGAGAAATATATTCAACATTTTAACATGTAGATATAATAATACTTTACCTACAATAAATATTACATGATTCCTTTTCATTGTATATAGTGTTCAAACACAGGCTATCTAGGAAAAGTAGCATACTATAGCTGATATTGTCATTGATGTAATCTTTGGGTAATTGAATGACAGATTATTTTCATTTTCATCTTGCTCATCTGTATATCTAAATTCTCTATGGTGAACATCTGTTACTATACTTTTAAGCAACAAGATGCTTTTTCTAAAATTAAAAAAAATCCAAGCAATTTTTTCTAAGAAGATACAACTTCTTAGGGTTTAGTAATTTCTTTTTGGTATTTTTGTTAGAAATTCTGAAGTATACATTTGTCACTGCATTGAAGAGAAATGTGTAATGCCAATATTTAGTTTGCATTGAGTCAATATTTTTTGCCTTGAAGAAATTCCTGCTCTTAACCCATAGATAATTATGCAGCTAATCTAGATGTTACTTGGGAGCCATATTACCAAACTAATAATGAAAACAATCAAACTTCTTTAAATTACTATGTACAATGTACAAGATAACGTTTATATTACCAGTGCATTCAGTCATCAGAATCTTTCTGTGAAGAAACAGTTATCACAGTCATTATCCATCTTATAATGAGGAAAGGGAGACTCAAAAATACCGAATAACGTGCTGAGGACATAATTATTAGCAAGTGGAAAAAAATGAATCTAAAAATTCTCTATCATTGACTCTCCAGCTACTGGGTGCTCTTTCAGCATCTATAACATTGGGTCTCCACCCCAGGCTGAGATGCTCTACTGAGTGCAGAAAGCAAGAGGACCAGTAGAAACTTGTTCTGCCTTTGAGAAGTTTGCATTAAAACCTGCAGGCTCTTCTCTCCCTGCACAGACTATTCCTTACAGTAGACACACCCAGGCATACGACTCCCTTCTTCACTTGGGTTTCTTTAATGTATCAATTTCCATAGCTGCATTTATCATTGTCCCAGTCTCAGGTGAGTGCCTGAGAGTTCAGGGACTTTCCTTAGTTTTGAACCCTCTGCAAAGTTAAAACATCTTCTTTTGTACCAGTAATTGGAGTGGAGGATCTATGGTGCCCCACAGGTTACCTCAGAATCATTGAGGGAAATGCAAAACGGCCCTCTTAGGAAAATGTATAATATGCCCTCATTGTACAGTTCCTTGACTGCAATAAGGAGTCAGGAAATGGTAGCTGGGGCTCTCTGCAGGGAAATCTTAGAAATTTGAATTGAAACCATTGAATTTAGTTATTGCTTTAATTTCTATTTGATTTCCACTTTTAATACCTCCACCCTTTTATGAATATTAGTGTGAAGTTCTATTTTCTTAGTTGTGTTGTGTAACACTTCTCATCCACTTGTATTTTTAAAATACCCTTGCTCTGCCTTAAGAAATAAAGTGCCATGTGCTATAAGAAGCCAAACTCCTCAGAGGAGAAGAACAATTCTGGGGCAGAATTGGAATCCTACAGATTATTTTAAGTCATTTGATCTGAAATGTGTTCATATTAACCTTAGCTAATGCAATGAATATATTAATTTTTAGAACATTTCATTTATACTCTATTTTTGATGAAAGTAGTAGTAATAATAGATATACTTTTATTCCTATAGTCATATTAACTGACACCCAAAGAGAAGGAGTACATTAGTCCTCAAAGGATTTGTAGTATAGTGAAAAAGGAAGTGGAGTATGATTTGAGTGATTTATGGGAATAAGGTGAATCCCTGTCCACCAACACAGTTGTGTAGCTTTGTATAAGTCACTTAGTTCCCACAGGCTTGTTTTCCATTGGGCAAATATGGATGGTAATAGCTATTGAATGGTTAAAATAGATTAAACTTGTTATTGAAAGGATAAAATAAGGAAATAATGTAACAAAGTAATAATACTAGTTCATGTAGATTGAAAATTTGCTGTTATCTGGTGCTGTTCTAAATTCTCTAGATAAATTATTTAACTTAATTGTCACAACTGTTTTTATGGCAAGAAGGTAAAAATTCATAACAAAGTAATAGAATAACAATAGTTAATACATTACATGTATTATGTTTAAAGTAGTTGCTCAGGGTACAAAATATGGGCATAAAAATTCTCCAATTGATATTAGTATAAATCTTCCTTTTTAATGAACTAAGAGACTAATAATATAACTGACTTGCATTTTTTCCCTTTTCCCTACTGTCCTTTCCCCTTTTACCCATCCTAGTTCGTTTTTCCTTTTGAACAGTTTCTTCCCATTTCATAGTATCCATTATACATTTTAGACCTTATTTACTCTTTCAGTTTCTTACTCCAGGGACACAACACAATGTTTAATCACGTGAGTCTGATTCATTTCACTTATGAGTATGGTCTCAAGTTGCATCCATTTACCTATAAAAGTCTCAAGTTTACCCTACTTTATGATTCAGCAATATATGTGCACCCATGTTTATAGCAGCACAATTTGTGATAGCTAAATCTTGCAAACAACCCAAATGCCCATTAACCAAGAAATGGATAAAAAAGATGTGGCATTTTTATACAGTGGAGTACTAGTCACACTGCTGTCTTCACTATCTTCTGTTGACAGACAAGGAAAGTAAGGCTCAGAGCAGATTTAAACATGTAATATGTTGCTAGGGCTGCACATGAATAACAAAGCCAAGATTCAAACCCAGGCAGATTGCTCCAGTTCTCATTCTGTTAACCACACATGGGTTGTCCCACCTCTCAGATCCAGTGCTTAGCTGGGTGGGCTCTTGCTCATGAGGGTCTGCAGTGAAAAGTATTTCTTATTATAGCGAGTGTTTGTAAGATGTAATGAAAGACCACCTTGCAGGACTCACTTTACTTCCTCAGGATTCCATTCTCTACGGCACAGGACAAAGGAGAAGAGTTAAGCTGGGTCAAGAGAAGAGCTAAGGACTGCATCATGAGATGTCACTGGAGAACTTAGGGTGACCATTCTTTTTAGGGAACAAGATAGAAAGGCTTTTGTTGGATTCCTTCTACTGGCTTATTCTGTGGCTTCAACAGATGGAAGCTCCAGGGTCTAGCTATACCACAAAATAAATAAATAAATAAATAAATAAAATAAAATAAATAAATAAAGTAGTTTCTAACCTAATTGCTTCTGTAGGCAGACTTCTACAATAGACAATGTTTTATATGACCAGTTAGTGCAAAGAAAGATGCCTAGGTACATTCCCATGCTTAAATGAAAGAACCCATGGAGAGAATGCTGTTGCAGATGCAGGAAGTAGGGTTTAATAGAGTTTTTTGTGTAAGACAAAGCCTTGGGGTCAAGCAGGCTTAGATTCCATCTCTGGTTCTAGTGCTTGCAGTGTGTCATCACACTGGCACTCTTTTAAACTACTGTTTATCTGTCACTGGGTAAAATAATAGCTTCTGTCTAAAAGAATTGTTGAGAAGATTAAAGGGATGTTGCACATAAAGCCCTTAGGTTTGTGACTGGGCACCATGGGGACTTGGTAAATATTCATGTGTAGTATGACCGCTTATATCACTGAAGGAGTAAAGACTGTAAAGTAAAAGCAGTACGATATCTACATATCATGGCACAGGGTGGTGTGCATTGATAGAATGACTGCAATTATAATTATCATCAAGTAACTTCATTATATCTGGATTCTACCTTTTGTTTAGTCTGTGACCTTAGAAAACTCCTTTTATTACCTGCAGCATTGTTTTTTCCACCTGTGGTATGGGGTGATGGCACAGGCAAAGACAGGGAGACCTGTGCTGGGGTGTAACAAAGATTTTTCTGAGCTATATTAGAATTGCTTCTATGTAACTTCTAACTCTCCTAGAAGATAAACTCCTTCTTACATTTTTACTGTTATTAATTTATCTCATGAACTGATGATGATAGATAATGGACTTTGAAAAATCAATATTTGGCAAAATATGATGTCAGAAAACCTATTTTTTAAAAATCTATTTTAGTTACACTGGACTGCAAAGTAGGGAATTGTGGGAACTATCACTGCCACAGTGGTCTCTTGGAAGCGCCCTAAATCTAACAGTTTAGAGCAGAGTGTGTTGAGCCTCTCACTGATAACGAAAGATAATGATGATGGTGGGGGAGGCATTTAGTGTGAGGCTATCAGGCCAGAGGTGAGACTTGAAAAGATAGCCAAAGATGGAGGAAACTCAGTGAAGGGGATCAGAAGCATTTGTTCTTTTGTTTAGTGCGTGCTCATAGATCATTACCAGAGCTCAGATAACATGCAAGTCACTAAACATGAGATGATCCCTGTGATGGATTGAATGGAGGTTTCCCCATTGGGGGAATATCCTAATGAGGCATATCCTAATGCTTAAAAACTGAATAGTAGCTTTTTGTGTGAATGCAACCTTGTTTGGGAAAAGGGGTCTCTGGATATATAATTAAGGATGTTGACATGAGATCCTTCGGAATTGTCAAAGTAGACCCTAAATTCAGTGACAAATGTCATAAGAGACAGAGGAAGAAAGAGACACTGATACTGGGAGAGGAGGAGAAAACACAGCTTTGAGAACAAAGTTTAGAATAAGGTAGCCAGAAGCCAAGGACAGTCTTTAGCCACCAGAAGCTGGAAGAGGCACAGAATCAATCTTCTGCTGTTCCATGGTTTTGGAACTAGCACAATTTCTGCTGAATAATTTGATTTTAAACTTGTAGCTTCCAAGCTGATGAGAGAATAAATTTCTGTTGTTTCAAGCTACTCATTTTGTGGTAATTTTTTTACAGCAATCAAAGCAAACCAAAATAGTGAGAAATGCAGACCTAACACCTGCCTTCATGGATCTTGGAGAAAGAAATTTTTTTTTAAAGTATTAAAAAATTATGGCAGTGATGAGTGATAGAGAAGAACAACCATAGGTGCTCTGGGATTCATGCCTAGAAAGACCTACTTACATGAAGGTCCCAGGAAACCTTCGCTGGTAGTAAAGCAGAAGCAGAGGGCGCCCCCTATCTTCTAGCCTGAGCAGGCATGTATGATATTGGGGTTGCCTGGCCTCTGGGCCTGGCCTCTACCATTCAAAATGAGCAAAGCAGAGCAAGCCAAGCTAGCTACAGGGCACTGAATACCCTGCCAAGGTTGTGCACAGAGCCCTCTTGGGCCTGGCATCTGGAACTGCCTGGCAGAAGAAAAACCTGCATCCTACAAGCTCCAAAACACAATGATTTTGCAACACATTGTTAATTAGGACAACCCTTGGCAGTTAGGAAACTGAAGCAGAAGTCAACAGGCTGTATGAGTCAGTCCCAGCTTAACTTTCAGGTAATTTGTCAACTCAAGTCATGGAAAAAGCCATTTGTATAAAGATAAATTCCATTAGCTCGAATGGATGTGCATATGTAAAAGCAAAAGGAGGGCCTCTTCGTGTCATTTCTCCATTTCTCGGCACTGCAATTTTTCTCCTTTTAAAGCATTCTTCTTAAAGACATATGTGAGTGTTGACAAACCAGACAGGGAGCTTGGGAATATGAACACGTGTAAATACCAAGTCAGACGTTTCTTAAGGATGTCACTTATTCTAAAGAGTGTAAGAATTACTTCAAAGCCATTAGTGTCTGGAATTCTCTAAAGGTAAAGGGACATTTTTAAAACATACTCTTTTTTAAAAAAAATCAGGCTTTAATAGTGTTAGAGAAAGATCTTTTTTTCCCCCAACAAGAAACAAAAAAACACTGCTTTTGACCTGACAAACCATAGCATCTGCCTGTAAGCTTTTCATGAAGATCACAAACACAACATATCCAGTGCTCAGCCATTAGGCATTGTCCTGATTAGCAGTTCCAAGGAAAAGTTTGTGTAGCTGACTCTAGTACTGCAGATTCTATATTTGAGGATAAGTCAAACTTCAAAAAACATGTATTATTTGACTTTGAATTATTGTGAATTTTGACATTGCTACTACATACCTGCCATTTTTGCATTGGGAGGTGCAGAGGATTTTTTGTTCTTACTTCCACACACCCTTGAATTTTATGTTTCAGTGCATGCTAGAAGGCCCTGTGAATGAGGGTAAAATATTAAAATGCTCACTGTCAAGCTTTTAAGTGAATTGTGAAAAATTTTCATCATTTCTTTATGAAAGACTTTATGATTTAAACCAAGAAAGATAGCCATGGTATCTCCCACTTGCATTTCAATTCCAGTCATTCTCAAAAGTATCTCTAGTCTCTCAGCGCTTCCCTCCCCAAGTATTTCAGTGAAAGTCATTATTGGTTCTGGACTAACACCTCACCCTGAGAAGATGTAATGAGAATTGTTTGCTCTTTGCATGCTGTCTGAAAATTGCAGTCTGACTGCAATTGCTTCTTACAGTAGACAGGAAAAAAAAGGATTTGGGAGGAAGAGATCCTTTGATGGAATAAATCTTGTGCTGATTCTGGGAACTGGTCACATTGGAAGTTGCAGACACTTGCCTGAAATGATGTAAGCGACTTCCTCTACTCCCTTCTCTCTTCCAGATATGATAGAACACCTTTCTCCATGAACATGCCCTCATCTTTTTCACACTGGAACGAGAGAAAAAAGTTTACTTTGTGGCACCAAGAATGAAGAAAGGAGGACATCAGAAAAGATAGAAAATGAACTAGAGAAAAAAGGACAGAAAGAAAAACATTATACAGACACTCTGTATTCCCAGCACCTGTCCCAATGACTTATACGCTCATTCATTTGAACATGTACCTGGAATTAATATCAGTTCCTGCAGACAAAGGAAAAGGACCCCTGGATGGTTCAGGCAGTTATTTCACCTTTCCTATAGTTTGCCTTGTAGTGTAAGCAGAAATAACTTTTAATCCAGGCAGTGTGTTAGAAATGACAGTTTCGTGATGTCTGCAAAGCTGAACTTTTTCGTTGCTTATCTCTGTGAAGCACTGCTCTTGTCAGCAACTAACCAGTGGTGATATGAGTTGACAATGAAAGGATACTTCCATTGTTCTGTTGGCATACTGGAAATTTGAAAATATGTGACAAGCAAGATGATCATAGAAAGAGACAAATTATAATTAATTCAATACTACTTTCCTATCTGAAAAAAGATACCTGAGGAGGAAATGAATTAATCCATGGGAAACATTAGAACAGAGGTTGGGCTCATTTTAAGTGTTCCATATTGTTAGACATTATCATCATCATCAACTCTGTTCTTGTCTGAATACTCTTTTGTTTTAGAAACTGCATGCTCATGGGTATTAGAAGAAACTGGGAAAACAAGCTGAATATAAAAGGAATCTGAAGACTAAAAAGGTCCCAACAAATAAAAATAAGTCCTGTCTCCCCCACAGTGTAAGTGTTCATTTGCACATGTTCTTATGTCTTTTTTGACCCATATTCAGTGAAACAAATATTAACTTACAAGGATAGTGAGCAGGATGTAGGATGTTCTCAGAATTCTGTTCCAACTCTGCTAGGTCCTTACTACTAGGGAGTTTATTTTATGCAGAGTTCTCTGTAGCATCACATGTATAATAGCAAATATGGCCATAGAGTCAGAGCGAAGAGTGTGGAACTCAATATAGTATAAAATGCACATGTTTTAGTGATGATATAAGCATTTTTTTGTCTTTTAAGGAAAAAGAAAAAAAATCACAGAAATATCTAGAAGGTAGGTATTCAGGACTTGCCTTTTAGTCCTAGCACTCTCTAAAGCCTTGACAAGCTTGCTGATATGTTGGTTTGTCTTCAATCTGTTGGTAAACTCCAGAGAAGAAGGCTCATAGGGATTCTTATTTTATTCAGAACTGAGTGATATTTCTCCAGCACAAAGGTGTCTACAGAGTAAGAATTGTTGGCCAACGTTTAATAAGCAGCACAAATAAATATGAAGCATTCATGCCCCTATTTCCTGTCCAGATTATTAAGCAAACACATACTTGCCTAGATGAAAGGCCATGCATCATAATTGGATGAATGAGTATTATTCAAAAGTAAAACTAGCATTTTTACTAGTAAAACTAGTAAAAATTTTGTTTCCAATGTGAATGATATTTACTGCTTACTAAATATGAGACCCCCATCTTACATATTTCTCATATTTTCACTGCCTAAGGATACTGTGATTACTATACCCATTTGACAGAGGAGAAAACTAAAGTACAGAGATGTTCAGATCTTTGGTGAAGATAGCATGTCTAGTAAATGGAATAGTGGGAGCGATTGGATCCAAGACAATCTGGCTCTGGAGGCCAGGCTCGTATCTATTACACTCTCCTGCCTTTACAGCAACAGTCTGGAAGCTGAAATACCAAGGCGTTATTTCCTATGCTTTAAAACATTATTTACACCACAAACTAGTCTAGGTGATTTTCTAAAAACAGGCCTTCGCAGTTCTGCAGTCATTGCCAAGGCATGTGAAATGTGGGGTGTGAGGATGCGCTAAGAATTTGAAAATTGCTTTCAGATTGCTTTATGGAATTCCATGGGACCCAGAGAAGTGGTTCCAGGTTCATTATTATGAACATTTGGTATTTCACTGGTGCGTGAGAGGAGGGACACTGAGGTAATCTCTTTCGTACTGACTTCACTTAGCCATTCAGTTAATCAATCAATAGTCCATGTTGCAACAGCCAATATGGATGGATTTATGCTAAAAATTAACAGTAATGAGAATCAGAGGGAATTTGGATCCGAATGTTTTCTTCCACTGGGAGTGACTTCATTCTCTTGGTTATTCTTTTTGAACTTTCCCCTCGATAGCCAAAGAATTTGATTTGGCTGTTGGGACACTCAGGTTGTCACATTAAAAGTACTCTGATGATGATTATTTAATGACTTCCTAGCGCTTGCTTTATGCTTGCCCTCAGCCAGGACGATGAGCTCACTGCATTGGGCAGTCTGGCTCTGGCTGGCTGCCATCCCTCTGCAGGGGGCCTGGGGCTCTGCAGCTGTGAGTCAGCTGGGGGACTTCTTTTCCTTTCTCTTTCCCTCACCCTCTTACTTCCCTCCTTTTCCTTCCCCTCTCACACAGTCGCTCAGAATACTCCATTCTGCCTTTGATTTTAAGAACAACTTGTTTACCAATGCCTGCTCAGGCAGGGCCAGCCTTCCAGAACAAAAGGCTATTGTGGCCTTTGAGGTCTCAGACGTGGCACTTTGAGTAGTGCCAGGGACACTCAAAATCTGCTGCAGTGCTACTCTCAATGAGGCCCAGGAGCCAAGGCTTCCGGGAGGAGCCTCACTTGTCAGCTGTCTGTCAGGATCTAGCCTGTCCCTCCCAGACGCTGCCTCTGCCACAGGGGGGTGACCAGACTGTAAAAATGAAATAGACTTCAGTGGGATGCCTGAAATTCATTTTCTCCCTCGGATGCTTTCATCTCACTCATTTCACTGTGTTTACAGGCCCACAGGTTTCCTGAGGGCAGCCATGATTTAGATTTACAGTTCCCCAGGCAGTCTGATTCTGAGGAAAAGTTATAACACCTGTAATGTATTACTGTCTCCTAGAGGAGCAAAGAATGTCAGGGGTTGTGGAGGTTGGCTACCCCAATAACTGCAGACTGCACCACAGCCCTGAGAACATGCAGGTCAGCTGCACAAGCCCTGGTGCTCTCCC
>PVJX010011681.1:0-52766 GCA_004027295.1 Dolichotis patagonum | reverse complement strand
TTTTTTTTGTTTTTGGTATGCATGATATTCAGTTATAAACTGAGCTAATTATATGGTATTATAATAGCCTAGACTTTATTTGAGTATTTCATCTTATCAGATATTCAGCAAAACAAAATAAAACAAAACACACCAAAAACAAGGAGATCTAACATTTCGGGCAGCAAAATACAAAAGCTTTAATTTTAAATCTTAGTTTTGTTGTCTGCGTGGTGTCACTTTGGCCACATTATATTGGCAAAATAAGCTGTAGTATTGGCTCAGATTCAAAAGGAAAGGAAAGTCAAACTCTACCTCTCTATGTGGAATGTGGCAAAATCACATTGCAAAACGGTATATGGGATCAAAGCAGTGATTGTGAACAACATCAAAAATAAGCCACGGGTAAGCAGCTGTGAGCCTACTGGCTACTGGCATCAAACATCCCATCCCCCCCGCACCCCCTCATTAGCAAATGGGAGTCAGAGGTCTGAGCATCTCTTGGGAGGTTGACCATATGCAATATAGCAAATGGGGGGATTTCCTTCTACCAACTCTTTGAAGGCAAATATTGTTATCACTGCTTTGCTTTGAGTTTCAATAGAGATTCAATATTCTGTTTTGATAAGTTCTGTAATGTTCTGTATTTGGTTTGATTTTTCTATACCTGCTTGAAAGAACAACTATTGTGAAGATAACTAGATATACTATGGTACCTATTTCTGTTATCCCGGTAACCTGTTGTGACATTCTGTACCAGTTTCACTGTACTGTCTCAATTGGCTATGTTCTGTCTTGTTCTGTTGTGTTTCACTACCTTAAAAAAAAAAAACAATACTATCTCTTTTGATACATTGAAAAGCCAAAAAAAAAAAAAAAAGCCATGGGGTATGAGGTTTAGCTCAGTGTTAGAGTACTTGAGTGCATGAAGCCCTGGTTCAATTCCTAGAACTGAAAAAGAAAAAAAAATTTGCCACAGTAGTAGTTGTTTTACTTTAAAGAATTATGGGTTACTCTTGCATCATAAGTTGTTTTTCTATGTTTTCCTCATTTTAATAGTAACACTGTGCTTAATAGTCCTAATATGCCATATATGTACAGAAATACCATATATATAAAGAATACTATTGCTGGGTGTGGTGGCATACGTCTGTAATCTCTTGATTTGGGAGGCTGAGCAGGAGGATCATTGCAAGTTTGAGACCAGCCTGGGTTACAAAGTGAGCCCAAGGCCGGCCTGAACTGTGTAATGAGATCCTTTCTCAAAAAGATGAAAATAAAAATAAAAAATCATATATATAAAGAAAAACAGAATAAAATCATAAAATTACCAAATTGCACTGTGCCCATTTCCCCAATTCCATTTGTTTCATTTTTTAAAAAACATAAAATATTTAAAGATAATACTTGAGATGATTTGTTGCACTTGGCGATGATGCCCTGGACATGTGTCCCTGACTTGATTACACAGCTGAAGGTATGAGGAGATACTTGCTGTGTACTCATCCTTATCTTTAGACAGGTTCATCCAAGGGAAAATCCTCACAGTTTTCTCACTGGAGAGTCCTGTTGGGAGTGTGGGTTCTGTATCCACTGCTATTGTGGTAAGTCCTTTGTCTTGGTCACTGATGAGGAGGGACCTGCTAGGAATGATGTGCCTCCTTCCTACCATATTTCAGACTTGCAAAAAGTACAACATATAAAGATATAATTATTTTTAATTGCTTCTATTTTGTATCCATATATTTTATTTTATTGATGTATTTATGCATTTAAAACATTTATTGAACTATAATATATATGCAGAAATATCATTATATAAAACATCATTAATATTCAGCTTGATAAATTTCTTGTGAGAGCACAGTTGTTTACTGATACCTACATGAAGAAATACAAACCACTAAGTTTGGAAGACATCAAATTTTGCTAGTAACTCTCCATTTCCATTCCTCCACATATTTTATTTGCACAGTTTGTATACATATCTGGATCTCTGTTTGCTATGTTATTCCTATATCTACAAACATAGCAATAACTTTATTTGCCTTTATGTTATTAGGGAAAGAAGAAAGTATAAAGAGAAATTTTCTGGCCTTTCCTTTGGAGTGTTAGGACTTATTATGAGGAACAGAAAATAAACGCATGAAAAGTGTTCAGCAGCACTAATCATTTGAGAGATGAAAATTAAAACAACTGGGAGATTCCATCTCATCCTGGAAAGAATGGCTTTTATCAAGGAATCAACCAATAACAAATGTTGGAGGGGCTGTGGGGAAAATGGAACTCTTCCTTACTGTTGGTGGGAGTATAGACTGGTGTGACTACTGTGATAATCATTGTAGAAATCCCTCAAAAAACAAGGGGTGGAGGTTCTATTTGATCCAGCTATTTCCCTTCTGGGTATCTTCCCAGAAGAATTAAAAACATTGTATCACAGGATGTATGTGCACCCATGTTTATAGCATCACAATTTTTAATAACTTGATCTTGGAAACAAGTCAAACATCAAGCAACTGAGGAATGGATAAAAAAGATTGTACAGTGGCATACTAATCAATCATAAAAATGAATAAACTTCAGACTTTATAGGTAAACAGATGCAACTTAAGAACACACTCATAAGTGAAATAAACCAGATGCACATGTGTAAATATCATATTGTCTCCCTAGTGTGAGAAGCTGAAAGTGTAAATAAGATCCAAAATGTACAATGGATGTTGTAAAATGGGAAGAAACTACAAAAGGAAAGAGAAACTAGGATGGGGGAATGGAGAAAAGAAGGAATGGAAAATCAAAATAATCAAGATATTTATAATACTAATTTCTCTTAGTTAATTGAAAAGAAAGATTTGTGCTAATATTGTTTGGAAAATTAAATACTAATATCTTGTACTCTTAGTAACTAGTTTAAACATAACAATACCCAATGTGTTAACCATTGTTACTCTCCTATTGTTTTGTTTTGAAATTTTGTTTAATTTTTTCTCATTAACATAAAAAATTTTGTCTGAATTTTTCCCATGCATTTATTGTAAGTGTTGTGTTAAAATCTCAAATAATAATTAGGAATGTGTGTTTTGTTGTTTCGCATCATATGTCTTGTCTATATTAATCAGTGGATAAATAGTGAATTAGACCCTTTATCATTATGAAATATCTTTCTTTATTACTACTTCCTGTCTTAAACTCATATCTAATATTAGTATAGCTGTACCAGCTTTTATTTGGTTAGGTCAGTATGTACTATCTTTTAATTACTACCGTAAGAATTACAATATACATCCTACAATACTGTTTGAGCTTTAGATTTTGTAGCTCTACTTATCCATTCTTACCTTTTCCATTATTGTTGTTGGTTTAGTCTACATATATTTTAGAAGAAAAGAAGTTTTTAGAATATGTACCAAAATTTCTAGACTGGCTATTTAGAAATCTATAGCAAATTGTATTATTGTTTAAAAACATATGCTCCCCATTTCAAAGAAGACGAATACTTGGGCATGGCTTTTTCCTGTTGATTCTAATTCATCCTTTTAGAAGTATACACTTGCCAACAGTGATGTTGGCTAATGGGATGAGAACAGTTATCACTTATACCATGTTCTAGCAGAATTTTATGATTTTACTGACTATTCTGTGTCTTTTTCTTTGCTCAAAGAGTCACAAGTCCCAGATAAAGTACTTATTTAACCTAAAAGTAGAAGAGAAACAGGTATGACAAATCCACGCCTGCCTCTCATCTGTGATGAATGTTCATTGTTGTAAGCACTGAGATTCTGGAGTCATAAATACAGGTGGCTACTGAGAAGGTATTGTTTTTAGATTTGGAGATTACTTTGTCAGAGTCTGGCTTTTATTCCAGAAGGCTTCAGAGACAAGAGCACAGTCAAAGCGGATCCAATGCTAAGAGGAGGACTTCCAAATCAATAAAGCTGATATCTAAGATCAGGCTGACATTTTATTGTTCTATTTGAAGAAATATAATCTTTAGGGATTGAGAAATTTAAACCATCATGATAGCTCCTTATTTACTACAGTAAAATCTGAAGAGAAAATCAAGACATATTTGGAAGATTACTGCTTAGAAAAATGTGGTGAGCCGAATAGTGCCAAAACACATCCACATCCTCATTTGTGAAATGCTATTATCTTATGTGTTGAAAAGGAACCTTTCAGATGTGATAAAGTTAATCTCTAGGATTAGGATATTTTAACTTAAATTACCCATGTAGGCCTGGTATAATCACAGGGCTATATATAAGGGGACAGGAGATCAAACTAGAAGAAATCGACATGAGGACAGAAGCAAAGTTTGAGGGGATGTACCACAAGCCTATGCATGCTGGCAGCCACCCAAAGCTTGGAAAGGCAGAGTGGATTCCCCCATGGAGTCTCCAGAAAAAAACATCCATGCTGCTGACACATTGATTTTATTCTCACTTTGTACTTCAGATCTCTAGATCTTTAAGACCATTAATTTGCATTTGAGTAATTTGTGCAAATTTGCTATGCCAGTAATGGAAAACTATGTACATGGTATCAAGAGAAAATGCCAGAGGAGTAAAATATTTAACAGAATTAGCCTGAGATAATTTGACATTTCCACATAATACTGAGAGATAACTGATTGAAGTCTATTGAGTAAAACTTTATGTAGTATTTTATGATTTAGATCTCAAATGTTCCTCTCCCAGAGTTTCATGTGTTCAGAGGTGAGGCTTTTGAAAGGTAATTGGATTATGGGGGTGCTGTACTTAACAGTGGATTAATTCACTGATGAGCTCATCATTGAGTACACTGTTAGGAACTGGGCCTGCTTGGAGGAGGTGGGTCACTGGGCTGTGCTTTTTGAGAGTCTCTCTCTCTCTCTTTCTCTCTCTCTCTTTCTCTGTTTCTTCCTCCCTCTCTCTAGCTTTTCCTACTCAGTTTGCTTCCAAACCCCATGAACTGCCATTATTTTTTATGCTAAGATGTTTTTATCTTTGTGCCACCCAAATATACACTGAAATCTCTGAAAGTATGGACCAAAAAGAAACCTCTACTTATTAACTTCTTAAGTTGCAAGTGTCAGTCATTTTGTGTAGCAGTGGGAAATGTGACTAGTACAAAGTGCGAGGGCACTACTTTTATTTCACTTTGTTCAGTCCTTTTAAATTCTCCATTGTTGATCTATACATTCTTAATGGTTAGAATCTTTCCTTAATATCTATCCATCTCTCAATAGATGAGTTGTGCAGCTAAGCTTTAATTTTATGAGTTCAATTATATCACTATAGATTTTATTTTATGTAATTTTGTTTTCATTTATTCACTGTTGATTTAAAGTTTTGCTCTCAGAGGTCAAATTAATTCCCATTATTTTCATTGAATTTATTAGGAATTCATTCTGGACTCCAAATACCAAGGCAGTACTTACATGGCAAGCATGAGGCCATGAATTTGATTCGTGGTACCAAAAAAGGGAAACAAAACAGAACAAAACAAAAATATATCAAACAGATACAAAGGTTGACCATCAAGAAAGATGCCCATCAAACAAATAAATGATTTCTTAAGTTGCAAAGTCTCACCTTTGTTGTTTTAAACTTGCTTCTTAATAGTTGTCTATGAAATGTATATGCAGATAATGCACCAGTAAATGTTTATTTGGATAGGTATGCAAATCCTTTCCCCTTTATTTTACATTATTGCAATGTAATAAATTTTCAATAAGAGAATGGCTAAAATTTGCTAATATTCCTATTTTGTGTTTATAATCATTTGTGACATTTTTTGTTACAATTTAATTTTTGACATAAATGTTGTAAACATGAAAGATATAAATATATACACTATTGCTAGATGTCTTGATATACACTGTGAAACATTTATGACAGTCCAGCCACTTAACATGTCTGTGACTTCTACGTAGTTACCATTTTTGTGTCTTTAAAAGGGAAGAAATACAACACAAACTTTCAATATTACAATGACAAATGTTCAATTCTATAATTTTCTATTATTGTACAGTAGAAAATAAAAAACTCCTAAGGAAATTTATAGAAGTATTTAAGCTCGAAACCATACTAGGCCAAAGCTTCATAAGTGTGTGTGTTTTGTGTGTGTTCATTAATAGGCCCAAGCAGACTGCATTTCTTCATTTTAATGCTAAAATTCCTGTATTTCTTTGTACGTTCTCTTAGTCCCAATTGTGTTCAATTGAAAAGATATTTGCATTCTAAATTTTTTAGAGAGTAAAAATAAAAGTCTGCTTAAGCTGAGGGCTTCTAATCTAAGAAAACTTCAAGGCAAAGAAGTTTAACAACTTTCAAGTATGTTACAAAGTATTTATGAAGAGATAGGTACAGTATTAGCTGATTGACAGGTCTTATAATAACTTCTGATTATGGGAAGTGGTTTCAACTTGCAAATTAGAGGACTTGTCTCAGAAGGGCAAATTTCTATTGAAGGTGAAAGTTTTTAGGAGCTCAGTCAGGAAGCCAGCCAAGGATGAGAAATGGAAGCTGTCAGTGCAGCCCCACGTCAGATTTCGGTGCCAGGAACTCGGAGAGCACCCATGAGTGAGAGGAAAGTTCTGAGATAGATGTGGGATAGTTGTAAGCAAGGGCAGGTGCTGCAGCTGGCTCAGAAGGATCAAACTGGTATCAAGACAAGATTTACAGAAGTAGGTGTTTTTTACCACTGAAACAAATGATATTTGCAAAGTTGAGTAACCAGATCATAGATTCTTTGAGATTCATGAATATTCCAGTCTTCTATGACTAGATGAAAAATATGCAGTTTCCTCAGTTTGTTTACCAAACATGTGCAGAATTTGTAGAATATGTTTGTAGAATTCCCAGAGTGCAGGTATTCCGTAGCTTAGATAAAATCCTCACAGTTGTCATGGTCTCCAAAACATTATGACTGTCAGAGGTTAGCTTGTGTATTCAAGAAGGCCACGTTAATATGTTAAAAAGCATGTGGTTAACGCTGGGCTGATGCTTGGGTACAGTCCAAGCAGTTTAGTATCTTTTTAAAAATAAATCCAATTCAAGTATTTATGTAATCAAATGGCACAACACACATTTGAGCTATAACTTAGCTAGGCCAGCACAGTTCATTGAATCAGTTTAAGTCTGGTCATTTAGAAATGACCACAGGGGATTGTTAAAATTACAGATCTGTGAGAAGATCTAGAGAAACACCAAGATAGTGTAATTTTATCAATATCTCTAGTCATAGCAGGAAGGATAACCACATTGACATAATGTACAAATTTGTAAAAATGTACAGAATTTGTGAATTAACCTCACTTGCAGAGCTTCTGAATCAGAAGATGCATTTTATCATGATCAGTTGGTGCTATTGTGTGTACATTAATCTTTGTGCCTTTATATTTTTGTGCTCATTGAAGTTTGTAAGTAATTCACATTTTAGGAATTTCCAGTGTGAAGGTTCTGTTTCACTTCTCAGTGAAATAAATTAGGATGATAAGAATATTTTTTATATACTGCTGGTTGTGTCAAAACATTTTATACATATATTTTATGTTTTATGTTATAAATTGCAATATAGCTTTTAAATAGAGCTACATGATGCATTAGTTAATGCTTTTCTATAACATGATATGCACGTAAAAATGTTTTGAGAAGCAAGCTTAAAAAGAAAAATATTTAGATAAGCATAACGTTCTAGTATTAGAAGTATATTAATCTCTTTTCAAAGATATTTTGAATTTCAATTGATTCTTTTCCAACTAACTTGAACTTTCAGAACATACAGCTCTATCTGTGTAGCAATATTCATAGGGTTCTTTCCTTATCCAGTTGAGAAAGCAGATAACCGTACATTTCTTCCAGGGCATTAAGAGAGATGTTCTTCAATTATCAATTCTGAGGGAAAACAAGACGACGACAACAACAACAACAACAACAACAACAAAATCTCTGCCCGGCTTGTCCTGTTCAGATTTTGCTGAAGGTTTTTCCTTTTCAGAATCCTTTTCCATTCAAAAGCATCTTTGTAGCATGGTTTTCTTGCCTTCCATGATTAGAAAAGAAAACATAGAAGTGGATAGAACACAAGTATTTTTGCTATACACTTTCCTAATCTGAATATGTGTATGATGAACATGTTCAATTATCATTCAAATACCTACGGTATTTCTGTTCTCTAATCCTCTTTTCTTCCTCACTCATGTTTAGTGAATGCTCAGTATTAAATTCATTGATGTAGCCACCTTCTGCATTTCACAATGTCTTTTTGCAGCAGATTCAAGGCTGCTTCATACTATGGACTGACCCATTTCTGAACATTTGTAAGAAATGACTTTTAAATGTAGTGTACCACAATGATTTCCATGCAGATGATTATCCAAGCTACTCTCTAACCCAGAGGAAAATGAAACACTATATAAACCAAGAGAAATATAATTTCTTATCCATGAAAGGAAGCCCTAAAACCCACAAATTAACTTTTAGTTAGGTATAGGTGATTATTGTGGAAGACAGACTCTTTTCTAAAGTGTTTTAATTTTTTAAAGTTAAAATGTAACCATTGGTAATTATGATACAATAATGATCCCCATAAAGAGGTCCATGTCCCAACTCTCCAAACCTATGGATATGCTAATTTCTGTGACAAAAGAGAGTGTACTAATGTGACCTAAGTTAAAATCTTGAAATGAGATGGTGATCCTGGGATATCCAATGAATCCAATGGAATCACAAAGGTTGGTTCCTTCTGGGGTCTCTAACATGAGCTTGGTGAGATTTACTTTGTACTTGATCTTTGTGAAAATAAATTGGTGAGGAAGTCAACCCATGCCTTTCCATGAACCAGCAGCAACCATGCAGGCTCCAAGGAAAACCAAGAAGTCTA
The DNA here is from genome assembly GCA_004027295.1 of Dolichotis patagonum. Classification (NCBI taxonomy): domain Eukaryota; kingdom Metazoa; phylum Chordata; class Mammalia; order Rodentia; family Caviidae; genus Dolichotis; species Dolichotis patagonum. The sequence goes on along the minus strand of PVJX010011681.1, from coordinate 43,922 downwards.
CCTGTCCCTCTTGTGAGCCAGCAGCAGTTGTGGGCTGGGAGGAGAACCAAGAAGTCAGCCCACCTCTTCTGTGAGACAATTAGGCAGCTGGCTGATTCAGAGGAACACAGGCTGGGATGATAGCAACTGAGGTACAAAAACAACTTAATGCTTATGTTTTTTGATTGACTTTGCAGTCCTAAAGCCAGTAGTTGGAGCACCTGTTTAGAGGCTAACAATATTCAATATAGCAACAATATGGAAGATTTCCTTCTGTCTTGTTTTTGAAATTCAATATTGTTCTCACTGTTTTGTTTTGTTCCAGTTTATTGTTTTGCTTTATTCCCTCCAATGTAGAAAAAAAATAGAAGAAGAAAATAAATTTGTGTTACTTTAAGCCACTGGGCTGTTAACTACTTTATGGTAGCAAGAAGTAAATTGTTGCTGTTATATGGATATTCTACTACTTATTCTACAATTTTATATAATTACATTTTATAAAATAGTTATATTATGGGATTATTCTGCTAAAATAATCAGATTTTCTTTCCTAAAATTTTTACTTTTTAATGTTTGATACCCTGACACTATTATCAACTTGGAGGGTGTTTAGAACTAGATAACCAGTTTTTTAAAGGGATATGGGTGAATTATGATTTGATCTAAATTGACTGTTTCCCTTTTTCCTTTCCTTTCCTTTTCTATTTTGTTCCTTTTCCTTCCTTCCTTCCTTCCTTCCTTCCTTCCTTCCTTCCTTCCTTCCTTCCTTCCTTCCTTCCTTTTTCTTCCTTCTTTCATTCTTCACTTCCTTTCTTCCTTCCTACTTTTGAAACAAGGCAGGTTCTTCCTTTTGAAACAGGGTAAGTTGCAAGTTTTCACAGGGTTCAGATTTGGTATCTTTCTGCCCGACCCTCACAGAGTGCTGGGATTATAGATACACCCCACTATCCCCAATTTGTGCCTCATTTTTATATGTGGAGTGGAGTGTTGTATTTGCACAGCAATCTTCAGTTGTGTTTGTGGTTACCATTTGTTTTGGGGGTCGAATATGTATGTGAATCCCAATCTTGTCATTTTTTACTTTGTTCCATTGCATACAAATTTTCTAAGCTCCTGATTTCACATACATTATATAGTGACCACAGGGTATTATGAAGGTTATCTAACATAATAACAGATGCAAAGTACTTAGCACAGTTTCTACATGTAATAACTGTTATCTAACTTAAATGTTACTCCTTTGTTAGTTACCATTGCACTAGACTTGGACATAGCATACCAATCAGTAAACCATAGTTTACTCATGATTATATTTGACATACTATAATGGGTAAATGCAGATAATTTAGGTAGTAAGAAACCTATAATCATTCAATCACCTACCTGAAAAGAAAACTAATGGAATTGAAAACAGGTATCTTAGAAAACATAATATTCATGTAGGAATAAAAACGTGTCCAGATCTGTTCTTCATGTAACAAAACAATTACAGTGTCCTGGGGTGTGAGTGGGAGGTGATTCTTAAGCTTATGTTAATGTACTAGCAAAAGGTAGCATTCTGCCTGAGATCATCTTAGAAAACTGAATGACCAGGAAGTTGTTCATGCAAAGATGAAAAAGAATTCTGTACAAATACTAGGTGTAATTATGTTGTTTGGCAAATGGGCAATTGAGAATCATTGCCTAATTGCAAGGGCATTTCCTTTGTTTTGTCTCCGATGCTAAATATAGAGGCAAAACATTTACTGCCTCATAATAAATTCACTTATTGCTTTCATTATGAAATATAGTCATAAATTTTCACATATATCCCAGAAGATTTGCAGTAAAGCAGGAAGATATTTTAAAATGCTACACTATCAGACTTCTCCATATATGAAATGAGTATGGGCCTGATTAGGATGTTTCACTAAACTGTATCATATTACTTTTAATGTTGCCATAATTTTAATGGAATCATAGATCTGCACAGGATAATATTTTATGTTTCTGTTACAGTTTTTCTTCACATGTTCTGTGTCCTAATAATCACAACTTGAAGAGATATGCACAATCATTATCTCATTTCTTAATTATGAGGCAAATGAATCAGAAAGAAGTTAGATAGACTACCCCAAATTATACAAAATATAAGCAGGCAAAATTGGATTTCATGCCAAGTTCTTTAATCCTCCTGAATAGTGTTCTTAAGCCACTCAGTTTATTACTTCTGTAAGTCTTGAAACTTTCAAAATTGACCCCATCAGTTGTGGGCTATAGCACTTGGGGGAAGAGAAAAGGCACGAGACCTCTCCCTATTAGATGCCTTCTTGGTCCTTATGACAACAACATTGTAGGTCTGTAATAGAGAAAAAAAAGCATCAGCAAGACCACAGAAGGGCAGATCAAGAGGCAGTCTTTGCAACAGTAGGCTAACACGCATGTATAAAATGCTGAATCCCAAACAAAACTAACTTAAAATATTTACAACAGATGGGTGTTCCACTGATTGACTGGACATCTTAATGGAATGAAGTGTTCACAGCAGAACAGTTCTCACCCTTGCATTGTTTTTGTCCGAGCAGTGACACGCAGCAATGGTGATCATCTGAGTAACTGCGATCGTGAGTCCAACTGCACCATCGAGAGCTGGCTTGTGGAGAAGCTGTCAATCTGGCTACACATTAGAGCAATCTCGGGAGGCTGTGGGAACTGTGAGCGGCTTGGTTTCATCTTAGATGTTCTGACTTAATTGGAGCACAGGTATAAGTAGCTTTTTAAAGCTCTCCAGGTGATATTAATAGGTACAATCAAATTTGACAACCTTTGTGAGAATCATTCCAAGCAGTCTTTTCTTTTAATGCCTCTGGAAGAGTTTCTTCCGAGCAGCATTGTGCAGAATTGAAAACCTTAGCTGAGGGTCCTGCTGGAGCTCAGGCTAGGATGTTTTTATTCTGCTCAGGTCTCTACTGTATCTGTGCATCCCCAGTTTGTTTGATCTTCTACCACACAGGTTTTCCGAACCTGGCAGTGAGCAACATGAGGTTCTGAGAGAGAGACAATATTTGGAGACCACTGAATTCTAGCATGTTTGGTGCACAGAGGTCTCCATACATGTTCATGGACCAAACTCAAGAAGAACAGAGATGGCTTGTTTACTTTGGACTTTTTCTCTCCTTATCTATGAAAAACCAAACAGTTATTTATTTGTTTTTTATCATTGTTAATTTCAGTAAAAGCTAGTAATTATTGCTTTTTTTGCAAACTTTTTCTAAAATGCATGTCTTATACATTTATTTCAATCTAACAGATACTTATTAAAGACCTATGCGTTACACCACAGTAGGTGAACACTTTGGATAGTAGCTAAGACAAATGTGTTCCCTCCTCAAAGATTGTTATAGATGAATATAAATATATTCACAAAAATACAAAAGGTTATAGATATTTTTCCAGTAGCCTATGCAAGTTACATTTGGTATAAAAAGAAGGGACCACAGAAACTCTGCTTTTCTCCAGTTTAGAGAGGGCTGGTAAAATGAAGACACTGGCCAATTTGGTGACCTAAATAGAGGTCAATTGGTAGTGCAAGAGAGAAAGAAGGAATTTATAATAGGAGATGTCGAATTCTTTGTTAAGCTATGGGTTAGAACATCCAAGCTGCTCCTCAAGTAAGCAATATACCAAGCTCTAGTCCACATTCTCTTCCCTGTCAGTCACCAGACAAAGATATTTCACTAGCTGATAAACATAGATATTAATTCCTTATAATTTGACTGATCTGATTTGCTATAAGAACCAAGTTTCTTGGAAAGACCAAACTCTTTTGAAGCACAAGATAGGATACACAAGGGAAAATAGGAGAATGGGAACATCTTAGTGGGAGACTGATTGCTCCTATTTTTCTTTTAGCAGCATCCATAACACATCCTATTATGTGAAGAGGAGTTATAAATTAGAAAAGGGAAAATTCGGAAGGCATAAATAGTAACATTTGTTCTAGGGGAAAGAATCCTTACATTTCTTTTCTGTTGGCTTAAGAGTGTTAATTTTTGTCCTAAATAGGAGATGAGCATGGCTATAGTTCCATCATATCAGAAGTCATAGGGCTTAGAAATTTCTCCAAATTCTCGCATCTAAGAAGTTTTTTTTGTCTCTTTCTTTGCTTATCAAGATGCCAATGTCTCTGCAAGCTTATTGTGTTAGTCAGCCTTTCTGGTGGTGCACACAATATTCAACACCTAAACTTAACGGGAGGTTTGCAATTTGGCTCACGTTTTAAGGGGGTTCAGTTCATAGTCAGTTGACCCCAAGGCAAATACATTATGACAGAAGGACACTGTGGAGAAAACCTACTCAGCACATGGCATCTGGAAGACAGAACAGGATAACATTTCCAGAGAGGAAGGAGTGAGAGACCATACACAGATTCCGAGGCCACACCTACATTATCCACCGAGACACATGCGGTAGTATGTTCCACCAATTCTTTGGACGGATCCCGAAGTCAATTAAATTGACAGTCCATCCTAACTGCCACAGAAAGGCTCCATCAGTGTCATTTCCACTTTTCTTGACTTACTTGCCTATGTATGAAGCCAAAATCTTAGGGTCCCTAGGCTGCGTATTCTCAGTGCTTTCTGATGCCTGTTATCATCATTGTTACCATCGTTAACAGCAACAACCACATCACTTTTTGCCATTGCAACAATACATTAATATGTTTTACTACATGCCAGAATTTTTCTAAATAGTTTATATATCGAGTCATTTACTTATTTAGTGTTATGGTTTGTGTCTTGAATGTCTTCTAAAGCCTCAAGCCATCATGTGGCTTTTTCATAGGTGGCTGAATCTAGAGTGTGTGATGCTGGGATTAAGGGCATATGATTAGGTAACTCACTTCACTGATTGGCTTGACATAGTTGTGGCTAGGTTTGAGGGTATGAGTGCCACCCCCACTGTAGGGCAGGCACCCTGCATACAATAAGAGACAGAGATAGTCTTCTCCTGTCCCCTGCTGCTTTTTCTGTTTTCTACTGCCATGAACAGTTGCCTCTCTGCCACATGCACCCTGCTTTGGAGCCAGGTGGACTGGAACCTCTACAAACCGTGAGCTAAAAAATCTTTTCCTCTTTTAACTGTGGGTGTTGGGTATTTTGTCTCAGTAATGAGATAAAAGTCATTAAGGCACTTAGCAACTCAAACAGGTAAGTATTTTTCTTATTTTTATTGTATGGATAATGATCCTCATACTGAACTTGATTCTCAACTTGACTGGCTTTAGAGGCACCCAGGAAATTAGTAATGCACACTTCAGTGCATGTCTGAGTAGGTCACATGGGTATGACCTTGAGGATCATATTTTTGCTCTGAACCCTTTTGTGCTGGCATTGTTCTTGCTCTCACTTCTTCCAGCTGCTACAACGGGAAGCGATTCCCAATGGCACAGCCTCTGTCATATGTTTCTGTGCTGGAGGCAGCCAGTCATTTACTAAAACCTCCAAAACCATGAACCAAAAAGTTATTTTTTTTTTCTCCTGTAAATTGTGTATCAGGAATTTTGCTTCAGTGATGATCAGCTAACTCAAGTGGATGACATAGAGGTTTAGTGACATGCCAAGGCAAGACTGCAGAGCTTTATTGGTAGAGCCCAAGTTTAAACCAAGGCAGTTACATTGCAAAGTCTATGCACTTAACAATTGTTCTGTTTTGACTTTGCTCAGATTGGAAAGGTTATGACAAATTGAGACTCACTGGTATTTGAAACTTGATTTCATAGTCTTGCTAGTGATTCTCTTCACCATAATACAAACATCAATCAAGCCTGACAGAATAAATTTCTAATCATAGAACTTAAGGCTGGAAATTTGACACAAACTCACTCTCGATATTTTTTCCTTGAGAGGAATCACTTAGCTGATGTCTCACTTTGTAACACAAGTTCTCAGCTTTTGTTCTGCCTGAAACAAGCTCTGATCATTGAAATCATTTTGTTCTTAGAACAAAGTGGCCATAATTTCAAGCAGTTGCCTTGGTAACTGCATTTGAAAAGGACAAATGGGGAACTTTTTTCAAAACCCATTAGAGCACATGGAGAGACTCTACTTCAGCTGGACCCCTGGTTACCACGCTCCCCACCTCTGCAGCACCTTCTGTGGCCACATTAGAGGCTGAGCCAGACACAGGGTGGTTGGTAAACGGGGGCCACAGCTGAGTCATGTACAGGAGAATATCCCAGTTGGAAGGTTCAAGAAGTGTCTTCCGGGAGATGACAGAGAGACAGAGGGCCACTTACATTTTGGTTCCACCTGATGGTTAGCATTGCATGAACTGAGGAGGGAATCCTTACTGTGATCTGAAAATTCCATGAGATTAGCTTTCACAGTCTCATTTTAGCTTCATTTTTTTTGAATAACACGGTATATACTTTGTTCCTCTTAAATGATGATCTATAAGATGTTTAAGGACAAGAGACATGTTCCTTCTGGGCTTTTTCTTTTTATTCTCTAGTTTTCCCTTGATTTACTAATAGTAGTATGGCTTAAAAACCACTTACCATCTTTTTCTCCCTCATGAAATTTTTCATTTGTTTCATCTCTTTTAAAATGTGAGTCCCAGGACACATTACACATTTGGCTTGTCCCAGGCAGTATATAATACAAATGTCACTTTCATAGTTTTAGTTATTATTGTCTAGGAATTAATTATCTGTTCCATAGGCATATTACATAGCTTGCTCTACCAGAATATATGAAACTGTTTCACTTGTTTATGACCAGCCACATTTTATACATCATTAGAAAGAAGTAGGCAGATTATTTTGCATAAAACACAAATTAAAATGACATTGCTGCTCCCATTCATCAGTGCATTTTATGTGAAGTGCTTCGGCATGCATACTAAAAATTATGCTTGATGATTCAAACATTATTCTCTGGTCGAAAATAGATACTGACCACAGAAATCTGCCTGGTTTGTGACTTACTGACAGCATTCCTCTAATCTGTCCATGGAGGAAAAAGACAGGGACGGGAAAGAAGTGACTTTGGTGTCACTAGGATGACTTTCTCTTAATATGTCAGAAAGGACAAAGGGGAACAGAGAATTTGGAGATCAGGAAGAGGACACTGAGCTGCTCTTCTCTTCTCCATGAGTTGTGTCTTCACAGTAAGGGAGGTGGTACAAAATGGCAAAAATATTTTCAACTAGAACTAAAAGTGCCTGAGTTTGAATTTAGCTCTAGCACATCCTAGCTGTTTGCTCTCTTGTGAAAGCCTATGAACTGCCATATCGTCCCCACATATAGAATGGTGTTGATGATCACCTCATATATTTCATTTCAATTAATATATGTGTATATATACATGTATATATAGTTTTTGATAGATGGAAGTAGTTGCTATATATATATATATATATATATATATCCTTTCAGAATTTTTTTCTGAGATATAGTCAAGCAGTAATCTGTCAATGAAGGAAAATCTGATATTCACCTGTATGTTGGTGTTCAACACTACATCTGGCATTATGTTGGACAGATAAAAGTAACATTTACTTGCTTATTTTCAAGGAGCTTATAATTAAGGAAGGCAAAATTTTATAAAAGAGGTATTAATGTGTTAGAGATGTTCAGAGGAAGAAAATATTACAGTTTGTTTGACAGGGTGGTCTTGAAGAAAGTTATATCTAAGGTTATCCTTGAAGACCAGCAAGAGTTTGATTAGAAAAAATCACAGAAAAGTCAGAAGTACAATGGCAAGGTTCTGGAAGCCAGAGTCGAAGGGTGATGAGGGAACAGGGGACTGTGTACATGTCTACATATACTTTTTGCATTACTGCAGTCTCATAATAGCTACTGTTTATTGAGTACTTGCTCTATACCAGATGTTTAAGAATGCTTTGATGATATTTTGAAGGCCTTTGAATTTTATCTCCCCTTTGTTTCTGCTTTTGATTGAGCCAGTCTTGCTGAATTGAAGTCAAGTTCTCTGCATTCACTAATATTGAATAGTTTCTTTACCTCTCTTTACCCCTGCCAAATGAACTGAGAATATTCATCCTGTGAAATTTGAGTGCATATTCTAAAGGGGAGGAAAAAAATCTCTGGCAGAATTTATTTATTTATTTATCTATTTTATTTTAAAGAGGATAAAACCAAGGAAAATGAAACATAATAAAAACAATAAAAAACAGTGTCAGTGATACAGAATTTCAAAAGAGTAAAAAAATCAACAATAGTTATCATAATGCTTCTTTTTGTCTCCAAAATAGCTGCAGATACCTTCGGACATAGTCAAAATCAAACAGAACAAAACAGAATACAAGCAATAAAAACAAAACAATGAATACAATAAAAGACTTCAAAACAAAACAATAGCAAATCCGAAATGGCTACCATACTATATCTTGCTATCTATGAAATAGCTGCTCATGCCATCAAATATAACAAAATCAAACAAAACAGAACAAAAAAAAAAACCCAACCCACAAAACAATGAAAATGATACAGGACTTCAAAATAACATAATAGAGAATTAGCAATGGCCACCACCCTCAGAAAGAGATCCCCCTAGATGCTACACTGTGTAGCCCCATCCTGAATAGATGATCAAACCACTGGCCCTAGACCTGCAAGGTAGTGAAACACCCAAACTCCACAAGCATCAAATTACATTTCACCTCAATAGCTACCATTGCAGCTGGTGTTTCGGTGTATCAGCTGGTCACTTATGCGGGGTGGCAGGGGATTGGCTCTTCTTGTTTGCAGCCTGTGCACCAGAAGGGGCTGGGGCCTGGCTGTCCCCCAACCTGCAGCAGCCTGCACATGGCACTGGTTCACAGGGATTGATTCTTCATGAGTCCTTGTCCCCCGACCCCACAGTCTACAAATGGTGCTGACTCATGGGGAAAGGCTTGGTCTGACTGTCTCCCCACAGGCAGCACCCTGTGCATGGTGCTAGTTTGCAGAGGGGGCTTGTTTCTTGGTAAATTCTTGTTTTCTCCCCCCACAGTCTGCAAATGGCCTCGGAAGAAATTTAAACCCCATCTCCTAGTTCCGCCCACTTTCTTCATTCCAAGGCACTACACTGAAAAATGCAGCTTCAAACTATTAGAGAATGCTCTCAAAGCACACTGCAAGCATTCTCTGCTGCCCATGTAGACCTTGGGGACTTCACTAGCTGCCTCTGCCATTCTAGTGGACTCAGCTCTGAGTGCTCTTAACTCTCAACTTCCTCTCCTTAAACGTGGCCTTGCCTCATTCCTTCTGTTTTTCCACCACAACTCTGCATGCACCTCATGTTGGTTAACATCCTCTCAGTCTTAACCTTTTGCCGTTCTACTTTTGTTGTCTTTTAAATCCTTGAGCAACTGAGGCATAAAATACTTTCTGCATCCACATAAACCATTTAACTGAATTTAATGATTATGTCTTAAGGAATAAGAGCAGTGTCCCTGGTCTTCTGAAAGATTATTTTTGTAGTAATTCAATGCTTGTCTCTTAATTAAGGGAAAAGAATGGAAGCTAGCAATTAGTGTGTTACCTCATAGGTAGATAGATAGATACATAGATAGATATAGGTATACAGTTTGATTCTTAAATGCAACCTGCATATGCTTCAGATGTTAAAATTCTCAGGATTATGTAACTTACAAATTTTCTTTAACAAAGCCTTCTATAGTAAGTGGTCTGAGAATAGCTGTTTACTTATTTTTGTATTTTAATGTTAGATATCCAAGTAGATGTTCTTTTTAAATGAATATTTTTCTGATTGCAAAAATATGCAAGCATAGTAGAATTATGTGATTTAAATGATGATAATTTTCTCAAAATCACACTTCAATTGTGCAAGATAAAACCTAGTAACAGTGGGATGAATTAATTCTTAAGTTACATATTGTTCCCTTTCAATTTCTTGCTATACCAGTTATCTTCCTTCTTTTCTTCTTTCTTAGGCTCTGCTTCATCATCACACTTCTCGATATAGTATGTATCTGGCATTTACGTCTGTCTGGCACTAGTACTTTGCTTGGTTAATGTTGCTCTGTCATGTGAATCAAGCAATCTTGATTGAAGCTGCCACTGTGGCTGCCAGTCACACAGAACTTTTTTCCCTCTAACCACAGAAATGCCCCACCTTCCTCTAGACACATTATCATGGCCTAGCAAATGAGTAAGCATTTTTAGCCAAGACTGTGGGATAGTACAGAATATAGACAAGAAAGTTCCTAGATACAACCGCAATTTACACAAAATAAGGCATTGCTTGTCTATCAGAATAACCTGGTTTGCAGTAAAACCCACACAAATTGCCTCCAAGCCTCTGAAATTTCTATATTACATAAAGTATCCAGATAAAGAGATTGCAGAAGTATCCTGTTCAGTTAGCCACCTATATTCCCAGCTGCACTGAACTGTGAACTGGAGTTGAAGATGGATTAGTTGTTTTTTAGCACTCTAATTTGTTCTTGATGATGAAGTGGCATTCACCCACTACCAACACTGTGGAGCAGACTGTCACTTCCTTTGTACTTTCTCTGTCAAGCCTTCTTGAAGGATCTGGGTATGTCTCAGTAGTCACTTGCCTCTACCAGAAAATGTTAAAACTGTCATATATCTAGGCAAGTGAGGTTATCCGAGACTGGAAGAAGTGGAAAGTGGAATTTTTATTGTACTTTACTGATTTAGTAGCCTCTGTATAGATCGGAACAAATTTCTAATGACTAATAAAGTAACTTTTGCATTGAAAATCATTACTTAAAGTGGTGTTCTAAAAGTTAATGTCTGAACAAAATCAAATACTAATCAATTTTTCAGGATCATGTTCTACTTGTTCCATGACAAGTGGGTACAAAGAGGAGGTCATTATTTATGAAAAGACAGCAGGGATAAACTCAACTGAGAGGATGTTAATCAACGACGCACATGCAGAGTTGTGGTGGAAAAACAGAAGGAATGAGGCAAGGCCACGTTTAAGGAGAGGAAGTTGAGAGTTAAGAGCACTCAGAGATGAGTCCACTAGAATGGCAGAGGCAACTAGTGAAGTCCCCAAGGTCTACATGGGCAGCAGAGAATGCTTGCAGTGTGTTTTGAGAGCATTCTCTAATAGTTTGAAGCTGCATTTTTCAGTGTAGTGCCCTGGAATGAAGAAAGTGGGAGAAACTAGGAGAAGGAGCATAGTTTAATACATAATTTCATAAATAATTTAAAAGAAACTGTATTTGTTTCAGAAAAATGTCTATGGTAATGATGTAGAAAATAGATTCGACTCACAGCAAGATTGGAAGAAAACCACACACTCCTTACATGGAAGAAAATATATGTACTTTTGCTCTATTTTCCAGATTTGAAGACTACAAGATCTTTCATTTCAGAGAGTTTTAGTTATTTCATCATAAAATCTCTATTGGTTGCCAAATTTTAGGATTCTTGTTTGTAGAATACTAGGAAGCAGTGTGTCTGCTTTTTGCACTACGTATTATCATCCCCAGTCCAAGGACATGCCTAAACAGTCCTGTATTTATTTCTAAAACAATTACTCAGTAAGGCAAACATGTTCTGGAACGAAATTTATCATGACAGTATGACAAATATAGTGGAAAGAAAACACAACCTTTTTCTAACCAGTTTCTCCTAGAGATGTCTTCTCATACCCTTAATCTGGTTGTGAGAATTACCTATACTTTTAAGGATTAAACTGTAGATGTAAATTTATCCTAAAGCCTGCACACACGTCTAGAAATGTGATCTATCAGTTATTACAGTCACCAGCCTCTATGTTATTATTATCATCACCATTCTGGCTTCAAGTCTAGAATGAAAATGCATGGGAGTGGTGGAAAGTACGTGAAGGAGGGGGACTGGTCACTGACAGTGGCACTTGGGAGGCAAGTTGCCTTTGACCATTCAGGGGCCAAGCCACATGGCACATGGACATTGAGCAGTGGTTGAATTGTGGTTTGCACTTCTGGTCTCACTTCAAACCACATTTTTTAACCCATATTTATTACATTTCAACCACACTGAGCTTTTTAGAGACCCTTATTCCACAAGTCATTTTGTTTTCAGTGGTGCTACCTGTGCTATATCCTTAGTTTGAGTAATATATAGAATTTTTAAATAATGAGACCACCCAAATAAAAAAAATCCAATCAAGAAATGTGTCCATCAGGGGCTGGGGATATAGCTCAGTGGCATAAGAGCCTGCCTGGCAAGCACAAGGTTGCGAGTTTGATCCCCAGTACAAAAAAAAAAAAAAAAAAAATGTGCACGTGAAATGAATAGATAGATACTTCTCAGAAGAAAAAGTATAAATGGCCAAAAAACATGAAAAAATGTTGAACATCTCTGGCTTTTAGAGAAATGCAAATTAAAACAATACTAATATTTTATCATATACCAAAAATAATATCAGTCATCAAGAAATCAAAGAATAACAAATGCTGATATAGTTGTGTAAAAAAGGAACCCTCTTAAATTATTGGTGTGAATGTAAACTAGTAGAACAATTATGGAAATCATTTTGGAGATTTCTCAATTAATTAAAATTAGAAATTCCTTTTAACCCATAGATTCCCCTTCTACGTATCTTCTTCAGGGTGCTAGAAATAACATACTACAACAATGCAGGAATACCAATGTTTGTAGCAGCAAAATTTGTAGTAGTTAGATCTTAAAAGCAGCCTGTTATCAATAGATAAATAAACAATGAGAATGTGGTACCTATATATAACGGAACATTACTCTGCTACAATGTGGAATACATTTGAGACATTTGTAGGAAAATGGATATACCTGGAAAATATAACATTAATAATTCATACCTACAAGATAACATGCTGTGTGACATCTCTTATTTGAGTAAGGCAGAGTACAACTAGAGAGCAAATAAAGGATCAAGAGAAAGACACGGAGATAGATCTCTCTTTTTTTTTTTTTTTTTTGGTACCGGGGATTGAACTCATGACCTTGTGCTTGCCAGGCAGGCGCTTAAGCTACTAAGCTAAATCCCCGGCCCATAGATCTCTCTCTCTTTTTTTATTCTACTAATAATTTAAAAATTTATTTTTCTCTAGTGAGAATGGAATTAAGTAGTAAATAAAAACACAGAGTTTTAGAGAGAAGCTATTGAAGTCAGGTGAGAGCTTTGTGTTTTATTGCCCTTATCATCACTTTTCCCTGCTTTTTCAATGGTACATTTTGCTCTGTAGTTCCACAAATTATGTAGCTGAACTTTCTTCTGTGTTCATGCAGAAAAAGACAGCACATTTTTCAGGTAAAACATCACCTCTTAAAGAAGGCACTTCCTAGACACTCACATCTATTTTGTTCTCTGTTTTTAGGTTCCCAAGACATGCAGTATGTGCCTTTCTCCTTATAGTCATTTCTGATTTATAGGTTTCTATTCACTTTTTAACTATATACTCTTCAAAAGCAAAAGTGACAACACATTTACTTTTCTACATCCTACTGAAAATTTCATGTACTGCTTCTTTCTTTCTTTCTTTCTTTCTTTCTTTCTTTCTTTCTTTCTTTCTTTCTTTCTTTCTTTTTCTTTCTTTCTTTCTTTTTCTCTCTTTCTTTCTTTCTTCTTTCTCCTGAACTCACTTTGTAGTGGCCCAGGCTGGCCTCAAACTCACAATGATCCTCTTGCTCTAGCCTCCCAAGGGCTGGGATTGTAGATACGAGCCACCATGCCTGGCTCAGTTTTCTTGTTAAGAGTAAATTAAGTACAAATCTGTATGAAACAAAGAAGTGCTAAATGAAATTTTCCTTAAAAGAGGAAATTGTGGAGTAAAATTAGTGGTCTGTGGAATTTGTTTTGAATGTGGAAGATATGCATTAAGACTGACAAATTAATTGGAAGAAAGTTTGGAAAAAGGAGGTAGAACTTTTGCAAATGGAAAGGGGTCCAGGAGAATGAGAGGAAGGTGGGGAGAAAGGAGGCAAGAAAACTAAAATTTGTCACATACAGGTACAAAATACACACAATGAATGTGCACATTATAAATCATAAACATAAACTAAAACTAATAATAAAAATGACAAAGAATGAAAATGGGGAGAGGGGATTTAGAGATGGAGGGAGAGAGGGGGATAGGAGGGGGTTTACATGGGAATCAAGCTGTGTTATGTACACGCACCTGTTTCCTAAGAAAAATGCAAACTTCATGTACTGCAAACATATGCTAAATGAATGAATGAATAAATGAATAAATAAATAAACTGTTCTTCCTGCTGCCTTTCACACCACTGGGTGACTCTTTGTATCTATCAAGTGTCAGTTTATCTTTTCTCCATTAACAGGTATTTGAAAAATGTTACCAAAAGTTGGTCTTACCACCCTCTTGGTACTCTTTCCAATTTGTAAAACCTTCTTTATGATGCGTGGGGCTGGCAGCTCACTGACTATTGCCACTGTGGGTACCTTTGGAGTCTTCATGCAATAGGCACCAGTGTTTGAGAAAAATTCAGCTATGTCATAGCACATGACATGGATTAAGAAATAAGCTGAGTATGGTGGCACATGCCTGTAATCCCAGAACTCGAGCGGTTGAGGCAAGAGGATTGCTGAGTTCGAGTCCAGGCTGAACTTCGTGGTGAAACTCTGTGTCAAAATGAACAAAGGAAAAAAAAAAAAAAAAGAAAGAGAGAAAAGAAAAGAAAAAAAGTAAGTGTTACTGAGGATAAAGAAAATTTCAGTGTCAAGATGCCTCAACAAAAGAAAAAAGCACAAGATTTTGCCACCCCACAAAGGGTGTTAGGCCAGGGAACCCCGGTGGTCTGCAGGTCTACCTTCCAGCAGAGGAGCGCTTTTCCATGATTGCTTTCTCTTTCTTTTTGAAGGGCAAAACAAGAAAATATCCTGAATTGGACGTTGACTATTTAGCTACCAGTTAGTTTGGATTTGAGTGTCTATTATTGAAAATAACTGTTTGGGGGGAAGCCAAGTGATCAGTTTCTAAAGACTTGGATGACCATAGGAGGTCAGAGCATCCTTTGTGGTTCCACAAAGCAGGATATGTTTAGGTAGATCTCCTTTTGATCTTCCTCAGGGAAACAAAATTTCTTGATTTGTTCCCTGAGTCATTTTTGGATTATTCTGCTCATTGTACCAGTGTAATTGTGATAATGACTGGATATAGTATTCAATAAATATTTTAATATATAAAGGAATTAATACATGAAATAAGTAATCAAGGACCCTGGAGACCAAGTGGAAATTAGGTTTTGGAAATATTCATATTATAGGAAGTGGATCCCCAGAGCTATCTACCAATAACAACAGACCCTGATTTATATCTCTGGGAAAATTTATTTATGGGACATGGCCTGAACATTCTGAGGTCCAGATTCTCTCGGGAATAGTAAAATTGGTAAGGCATTTATTTTTCCTAAGACAGCCTTAAAAGTTGTTTCCACTCTCTGCCTCATTTCATCAATAACTAAGGCGCCTCAAAGATCACTGGAAATGTGGAGAGGGTGGATTACTTCCACTTTCAGCTCAGTATCTTAATGACAATAAAATATTGGGACTTTCTAGAGCCAGAACATTTAGGCAAAGGGAAGTAGGAAAAGTGTGACCTGGAAAAACATGAGAGAATAAAAGAATCCATGTTGAGAGCAATAGGCAAGAGGGTAATGGGAATGCAATTAGTCAAGGGAAGTTATCTTCAAGGAGATGATTCTAGGCAACTTGAACAAAAGGAAGACTTTTAAATAATGATACAGGGGTATTTCATGGACAGTTATGCTCAGAGGATAAAAACTGTTAAATTAATTACAATTCTTTCCATTTTGGTGACTTGTTTCTAAGTTAATGCCTAAAGCCATGGCAGAGGCTACCTAGTTGTCTTGAAGTCCTAAATTCCTCTGGGAGGACATACGACCTGTCCAGCCTGCGTCAGGGTCTAATTCAGCCAATCACAAAGGCTTGAAGAGCTGATTCACACAGCAAACTAATTCCTACAAGCCCAGCCCTATGGGTGGCAGTTAGGGACAGGAGGATTAGACCTTACTGAGGACTGGGCAGCTACCTCCAGAGGTTTCTCTTCAGACAATGGGGAGAGAACATCTGCAAATGAGGGAGCAGGAATCTAGTGAAATAGAAGACGAATATACAAACTGGCATCCTCCCCGACATCTAGGTGCCTTTATTTATCACCTATCTTTATAAAGAGCCTTTTGATTCAGGGTTGCAAGAAGGAAGTGAATAGAAATGGTTGGCTAGGGTGAAGAAGAGATCTGATAGCAGTTTCTGACATGTTCACTTACTGGTTTAGGGAAGACTTGCTCGTAAGCTGCTCTGTGCACCATCTTTTAGCCTTCCTCTTACTCAGTGATCAAAGGAACATGTTTTAAGTGTAGAATTAGATATGTCTTCCTAGCAATAATAATCATTTTTTTAAAGGACTTAAATGTGGTCTTTCTCCCAGCCTCATTAGAAACTGGCTTAGTCATCCATGTTAGGTGAATTCTGGAGTTACCTGGGACTCTCTTTAATCTCTTGATCCTAAGACTTTTCTACATAAAACTATATTTCATCCTTTATCCAGTAGTCTTTACTTTGGCTATTATCTCCAGAAGTTAAACTATGTCAAAAGATGTTTGAGAAATGTGAGAATATAGCCTTCACCGATTCATTGTCACTTATTATGAAGAAAAAGACAATTTCAAAGGCTGCTGCAGGAATTAAGAAGAGTGTTTCTTTGCTGAATCCAGGCTGTTGAATCTTAATCAGAATTTTCTTCTCTTCCATCACCTCTATGTTTCTGGAGTGCTTTTCAAGCAATTTAGTTTAGAGACTTGGTGTTTCATCCAGGTCCCTCCTGATGTCACACATTAAATTCAGAGAGGTGCTATTCACGCACATTCCCCTTTTTGTACTCAGATTTCCCCAATAGAGTTTTATTAGTTTCCTTATTTAGTGTTGTTTTCCACTGGGACTTTCCTTAAGATTTAAGGAACTGAGGAACTAGATTGCTGTTATGGTTTGTTGGGTGTATACAGGGATGTAGAGTTCCCGTATAGGTTTTTCCTTTAGGAAAAAAACCTGAATGTGATATTTACTTGATTTTTGCCTTGTAACTCATCTGGGGTAGAATTTTTTACATCTTTTTATGAGAGAAAGGGGGATTGCTTATAAAAATAGAAAAAAGGCATAAAAATAAAAAGACATAATCATGACGCTATTTTTAACTCCTCTGGTGTTGTCCACACCTTCTTTGGAAGCTCATCCCTGCTGCAGAGTTTCTTTCTTACCACACGAGGAAGCAGGATCAGAAGTTAAGTCCTGGTAAGAAAAGTGATCATATCAGTTCTCAAACATGCCTCTTGCCTGAGTAATTCATTGGGCATTGTTTTACGATTTTTTTTATTTACAAAGAGCTCTGAGTTTCAATAGTTTAGAAAGCTTGGACCACGCATGTCAGCAATAGAAAAGAAAGTGCAGTTGCAACATTTTTTGGCATCTCAAGCAGAGGAGATGAAACAAAGATATGTGAGTTACGAAACCAAATCTGATCTCTAGGTGTATAGGACACGTCCCAAGGAAGAGTGGGGATGGAGGTAACGGTGCAAGGCCACCTGAGCAAAGTCAGAATTGTCCCAAGGAGCATGGAGTTCCTCTCTCCTCGGATTACTCTCTACTGCTGACAGAAAGCTAGACTTCCTAGCTAGTCTTGGACAAAATAAGCTAGGCGCTTATACTAAGGTGGTCGTACAAAACAAAAAAGCTTTCCTTCCAAAAACGTTACTTTACAATCCCTTAGATATCTTCTTTGTTTCTTATCTTTTTATTTCTCCCTTCTAAGATCTTGGATGTCTGTGATTTTGATCATCCCTGCCAAAAGTTGCTCCGAGGAGAGGCACTGAGGAACTTGATTACGCAAAAGTAAGATTTTTTCTTTTACCTTTATCTCCACCTCCTGTGAGAGAAAAATTTAAGCCAGGGAATTATACACATTAGTTTTCAAATTTCAAATTTTCTTTGGCTACATGCATTTTTCTTTTTTTTCATATGCCAGAAATATCTGCTTTATAAAATTTTAGCTTCTTTTTTCTCTTTAGTGTTTAACTTATTTCTGTTTGCTTACCTGTTTTATCCCATTAGACCACTACTCAACAGGTTTAACCAGCCTGTATAGAGTTAGAATTTTATAAGTCACTGTAGAAGCTTGTTTTAAGTATAAGCAATTCTTCTCCACGGCTGCTTCCTCAAAAGTAATGAATTTTCTTTTACCTGCCTAAATCTCTTAATGTTACCGCATCTGTCTGTTTTGCCTGTAGGAAACACTCATCAGCTTCCATGGCCATGAGATTAATGCCAGCTCCTATCTTCATTCCTATTTCACAGTGGCCTCAATGCCCGCTGAGATTTTAAGTACCAGATTGTAGTAGGCAGCATTATTGGTGGGTAAATATTGACTCTTCTAGGAGTGATTACACAGATTTATGTTGTAAAGTTACCTTACCAGAGAGGAGACACGAATCTCAGATTGAAGAGGCTAACTACCAGCTAGGGAGAGAAGAGGGGAGAAGATAGTATTAATGAAATTTTAAAACAGTAATAGCATTTTATGATAGCTTAATAGGTAACATAGACACTGGTAGTTCTCAGTTTTGGCTGCTGTGGTACTTCAGGAAATACTGATGCAAGGGCCCAGGCACAGGGGTTCTGAGTAGGAGCCAGAGAAGCTCATAAAGTATCTTCTAAAGTGAGTGTACAGGCAAATTTGAGAAACACTGATCTAAGGCCAAAAGTACCTTCAGACTTTCCTGTGTTTTCAGGATACAGGCAAAAATGGCTCTTTGGACCCAGGGGAAGTAAGCTTCTGCCATTCATTATGAAAAACTGGGCTGTGGAGGTGGCTCCTAGGATCCTCCTTTATACGTGACTTTCAGGTGCCACTAAGTCAGGTGCGCTGAGGTTTGAATATAGGCCCCAAAAGTTCACTGTTGTAAATTTAACCTCTAAATTCCTATATTAATGGTGCTTGGAAGACCTTTGGAAAAAAGTAGGATCATCTAAAGAGGTGATCCTAGGGGTGGGACCTCCATGATTGCATTGGTGGTTCTACAAAGCAGGAGACCCAAGATAGCATGGTATGTGGTCCTTGGGGCCTCTCCTATGTGACAAGGCAGCAGAGAGGCCCTTATCAGATGGCAGTGGGACTCTGGAACCACCCATCTGTCTGTCCAGCCTCTGGACCATGTGCTAAATACATCGCTATTCTTTGCAAATCATTCAGTCCATGATATGCAGTTACAGCAGCAGAAAACAGACTAAGAAAGTCCCGGAACTTTGAAAAATGTTCTGAAGTGGAGAGGGAAGGATGTTCCCCTTTTTAATGCACCTAATACTTATGAAGAATGTGTTATTTTGTTTAAGCTTCACAACAATCCTATGAAGGAAGTAAGATTATACCATTGTACAGTTAAGAAAAACCCCAATAAAAGAGATCAAGTAATTTGTCCCTGCACACAAAACTGGTAAAAACAGAGCCTGATGTCACATGCTAGTATTTGTTTGAAGTCTAGAGCCATGGAATTTTAACCACAAATCTTTTACCCTGGGCATCTGTGCTTCTTGTGTGCACCCTCATCAACCCTCAAGGGTCATTAGTTCTTGCTTCATGGGAAATGGTGAGAGGAACTGGCTGTGAACTATAGAGAAACACAGCTGTTGATGTAGGGAAAGGCTCACTGCTTTAATTCTAGAATTTGCTGCCATCTGTCAAATATCAATCCTTCTTGTCTCCATCCTGGCTCTACCCATCCCCCAAATCCGAAAGCTCTGTAAATACTCATGAATGAGTATAAGTGTAACCATGAGATGGGCAGGGAAGGTTTCTTAATGGAGAGGTATGTGAACTCTGGCAGTGATCTTTTCCTGTGTGTGTCTGATTTCTGAGTGGGAAAGAAATACAATTCCTGTTAGTAATATATTCTCCCTGTCACATCAGAAAAAACATTTGCCCTGTATTCTGCATACTTTTAGCAGAAACCAAATATCTAGTTCTTCCTTAGTTCAAGGATTTCTGTATTCTGGACCTGCCTCTTGCTGCTTCTTGTTTGATTTTTCCTTTGGGGGTTGTTGTAATCAGGGGTTGCAGGGAAAACAATTACAAACAAGACACATAATTCATAGTACTATTTATAATGGTCACCCAAGGAGTCAAATACAAAGAATGTACATGAAAACTGTTCACACACTAAAGACCTAGAGAATCCAGCCGAGGGCCTGGATTTCATGGCAATAACCTGCATGAATTCAGTTAAAAACCCAGAACCCATGACAATGTCTCCACGAGTCATTCTCAGTGTGAGGAGAAGAGCTTCCCCAAAATGAACCAAGGTCATTCTCAGCAACAACAAGGTCCTGAGCTCCTCTGATGATAACAACCAAGTTCATATCAGGAAATAAACTTGACAAGCTCCTCCAGGAGAACCCACGGCAACAGGAGAACCTATGGCAATAAGAAAACCAATAGCATCAAACCACCACCACCACCACCACCACCACCACCACCACCACCACAACAACAACTCTTCCTCTCCAGGTCTTCTTTTTATGCTGGCAACAATACTCACGTGGGCCATCTGCACTCAGCACCATGCTGATTCAGTTCAGGTGGTATTATTTAAGTTGATCATCAGTTTTCAATCCACCACATTCTACCCCTGATCAACTTAATAACCATACACGTTTCCTTACACCATAGACTCTAGTGGCAGATTTGTGAAAAGTTGACATGTTTTGGTCTATTCAGATATAGATTAACAATTACAATTAAATATATACAATTCTTACTGCACTCATTCCCAACCTAAAGCAAAATACTCAAGTAGTGACCAAAATTTAAGGTTAAAACACAATAATTGGCTAATTAACCTGATATAAAACATATATCTAAAACTGCCATTAAAATCATATTTAAAAATACTATGACAATCACAGTTCTTTCTCCCACTGACTTTTAACAGAGCATGGGAGGACTAAAAACAAAGGTCATTTGCAATTCAAATACATTCTTCCCTTCAGGTGAAAGATTTCAGTTCATTTTTCCATTGTCCTGTTCCTTATCAATGACCACATTCTTCTGTGTTTTATCCTTGCAACTCACAGTTCCACTAGAGCCTTCTCTCTGGCCAAATGCTTCAAATTACTCTGGAACTTTGCTCTTAATTTTCAACATAGATATGGCCAAAACCTCTCAACAATAACGATCCCAAGAGTAGACTGCACTGAAATTTTCTGCCATTCAGGTAATATCTCTAAACACAAGCAAAATACTGAACAATTTGCAGCCTAAACATAATACACTACCTGGGCTCCAGCAGCCATTGCAGCCTTTCTCAATAGAAGCCTCCTGAGTTTCATCTTAACCAGCAGCATTTCCTTTAGTACTCTGATTTTGCATATTCCAATCAGAGTCTCCAAAATAGTTTACAGCATACAGGGGCTGTCTGCTTGACCAGTGTCTCAAAACCTTGCCAAATTAATACCCAAGCTTCTTAAGCCACATGGCCATGCACAGCAATGACCCCACTCTCTTGGTACCAATTTTGTTGTGCTTTTTGGTGCTTTTGGTTCTCCTGTTGCCATGGGTTCTCCTGGAGGAATTTGAGCTTCCTTCTTGATATGAACTTGAACATGGATGTTCTCATCATCAGAGGAACTAGGGGCCTTGCTGCTGAGAATGGCTGTGGCTCACTTTGGGGGAGCTCTGGTCCTTACACTGAGAATTGCTTCCTGACTCCAGAGGGTCAAATGGTGCGCTGCTCAGTTTCCGGGAGAAGCTTGTCATACTGGCTTCCTGGTATGAACTTGACTATTCTCATCATCAGAGGAGCTTGGGACCTTGCTGTCATGTAGAATGGCTGTGGTACTTTTGGGAGAGCTCTGGTTCTTTATTTGAGTGTTGCTTCCTAGTTCCAGTGTAGAACACTCAGCCTACTGGCACAGTCTTTCATCCCACAGGCATAGAATTTCTAGCTTCCACTACTGATCTTGGGGTCTTCCCAGTGCAGATCCATAAAACAGACTTGCATGAGTCAGTGTTGCGGGCTCTAGGCCTGCAGCTGGACTTGTGGTAGGCATTATCATAAGCTCTAGGTCTTCAGCTGAACTCATGCAGGATATTGCCATGAAATCCAGGCCCTCAGCTGGATTCTCTAGGTCTTTAGTGTGTGGACAGATTTCCTGCACGTTCTTTGTATTTGACCCCTTGGGTGACCAGTATAAATAATACTGTAAATTATGTGTCCTATATGCAATTGTTTTGTTCTCCTTGCAAACCCCTAAAGAGGCCTTGAAGTCAGAAGAACATGTTCCTTGTCCAATACCTATGTTCTCAATGTCACTGTCTCCTTAGATGTGCCAGCTGGACGTGGAGAAATTCCCCTTAGCATCTTCCTCTTCTATCCCATAGTTCTGTGACTGTTTCTTCCTAAGAATTTCCTTGATCTGTGTGCTTCTCTGTGTCCTCTTTGCCATGATGCTCACTGGAATGGTCATTGTAACCCCACTGGAGAGCATCCCACAATCTTACTGTTTTTTCCGTATCTCTGAGTGATACTCTCATCCATTCTTCCTCTTGTTTTAGTTGGTAGGTTTTTTGCAAAGTGCTAATGTTATTTTAAACTTGTGGATATATGTAGTATTTTAAAATTAAAATCCAAACTATTGATTTGATCTTTTAGACTTGACCCTTTCCTTCTTCTCCAACTTTAACTCCAGTCTCTCTCTCTCTCTTTTTTTATTTCTTTCTATTTATACTCATCTTCTATCCCTTGACTGATTCTCATTTATTCTTCCTTGATGGCCTTTGTTCCAATGGCTAATAGTCCCCTTTGCCTCTTTAATGCTTCCTTATATTGCAGCTCTCCATGCCACCATATCTCTACTTCTAAAAACTTGTTATTTTGATCATCTCTTTTTTTGACACTCCAAGACATCATTTCTATTATGTGAAAAAGTACATCTTCAACAGAAAGTATATTTTTTTGCTGTTCATTCCTTTCTGCAGTTTCTTTCCCTTTTCTTTACTATTCTTTGATTTTGGGGGCTTTTCATTCTTTGTGGAATGGAGTACATTGGTTGTAAAAGCAGGAAAGTGAAACTTAACCTTCACTAAAGAGGAAGTCTGAAATCTGTATCCACAGTTTCTCTATCCCTGTCTTTAGGGATATTGTTCTGGGTTGAAGCTATCTCAGTTGCTCTCTAGCATCTCTGAGTCCAAGTCTTTTCATTTGCAAAATGACATAATAGCTTCTTGTAAACAGTGATTTTGAATTGTGAGGCATCTCACCGTGATAAGAGAAGTATTATGTTGTACTTTAAGAAAAAGAAAGAAGGGTAGAAGAGAAGAGAAGAGAAGAGGAGAAGAAAGAAGAGAAGAGAGGCGGTAGCTTCCTCTGGTGTGAGCCAAGAGGAGAACCAGAAAAAGGCCCCAGAGATCCGGCCACGGCCATGGCGGAACCCAGGAGCCTGTACAAAGAAGCAATTTGCCCGCCCTCTTGGTAAGTGCCTTCCTCCAGCGTGTGTCTTGAAACTACCGGTGCACGGGCTTGGAATCAAACATCCCAACCCGACCCCCCACCCCCCATTAGCAACTGCGGACAGAGGTCTGAGCATCTCCTGGCAGGATGACTGTATGCAATATAGCAAATATGGGGGGGGGGGCTCCTCTATCTTCTCTTTGAAAGCAAGTGTTGTTTTCAGTTTTGTTTCATTATGATTAATTGCTTTACTCTATTCAACATTCTCTTTTGATTGATTTTATAATGTTCTCTCTTTGGTTTGATTTTGCTATACTTAATTGACTAGACAACTATTGTGAAGATAATGAGATATACTATGGTACCTATTACTGTTATCCTGGTAACCTGCCGTGAAGTTCTGTACCAAATTCACTGCACTGTCTCAGTTGGCTTTGTTCTGCCTTGTTCTGTTGTCTTTCTACTACCTTTAAAAAAACAAAAAGAAAAAAAAGAAAAAGAAATAAGACAGCACAGACCACTGTCATTAATATGTTGAAGGTGAAGGCTAAAGAGACTCTCCCATCTAATTAGCCAGCGGTGTTGGTGACGACATTGCTTTCCAGTAGGCAGTTCCAGTGGATTCAGGAGTGTCAGCGTTGGCTGCCTGGACATCTGGGTTGGGTGGAGCTCTCCAACTCTGCACGAAGAGGTCCTGCTTTCAGCATTCCTTAGGCATGCAAAATTGATTTTTTTCCTACATTTCAAGACGAATTTATTGACACTGCTTCCAGGAACTCTTTGTCAAAGCCATGTCAGATTCCCTGTAAGCAGGCCAGTGTCTTTATAGGCTTGAGAGGGGAAAGTGTCTTCAGTAATCACGCATTTGCCATCCTTCTCCTAGACTTGTGACTGTATTGTAACCATTTCTCTTGGTCTAGGTATGGGTTACAGTGGTGGTAAAGATGTCTAGGGTAATTAGAAATTGTTTCCTAGGCCTCAGTGGCCACCATTTGGGGCCCCCACCTGGAGATCCAGGAGTTATGATTATTCTTATTTTCAATAAATTTCTTCTGATTTCCTCATCTGTTTTGGGACTTCATCTCTCCATGTTGTGAGACCAAAAATTAGGCACATCTGATATCTGATAGGTTGTGAGTTATTTTCTCCAC
This sequence comes from Dolichotis patagonum, assembly GCA_004027295.1. Classification (NCBI taxonomy): domain Eukaryota; kingdom Metazoa; phylum Chordata; class Mammalia; order Rodentia; family Caviidae; genus Dolichotis; species Dolichotis patagonum. The sequence continues at coordinate 19,307 of PVJX010011681.1, read as the reverse complement.
ATCAAAACAACTGGTGAGTAGTGGTTTGGGACTTAGACCCAAGCATTTTCAGATTAATTCCTGTGCTTTCTCCTTACATTAAAACTACCCAGGAAAGGTAATACTAACCTTGGTACAGTGAAAGCTTGTGCAGTTAACTTGGGGACATAAGGTGGTAGCTTTCTTGGTTATTCACTTAAGTTTCTTTTCAAAGATCCTTGTTCACCAACCTTTCAACTACAAGGTGCCTTGGAGATCAGCTCCTGGAGGCTTACTGTAGTGGCCCTTTTAACATACTGTTCTTATGATAATTCATTCAAAAGCCTATTGTACATCTAATTAATAACAAATCTTGTACCAAAGACTGAGAACAGAGCAGTGACCAAAAGGCAATATCCTTGTTCTCAGGAAGTTTTTCCGGTCTAGAAGATAAGAAATTATCAAAGAAATAACATCATGTGGAGAATGATAATCTTTTCAGGATAAATAAAGCAGGCTATCAAGATGACAAAATGATAGGCCTACTAGTTCAGAGGAAAACTCTCCTAAGAAGTGATATTTGAGCCCATACTTAAAAAATATGAGCAGTGAGTCTTTAAGAATATATGGAATGAAAATGTTGGCAGACACAGTGCAGACAGAGGGGCTGAGTAGAGCACACAAAATGTACTCAAGGGGTAGCAGGGATGTCATTCCACTTGAGCGAGGTAATGAGGAAAGATTGGAAAGAAATGACACAGTGACCGTATCAGGGAGAAATTGACAAGACATAAGATTTTATTGAATAGATACATATTTAGGGTTCTATGCTAAATGTTGTGGGGATCATTGTGGGGTTTTGAACTCAGATATGACACACTTATTTTTTTTTAATTTTTTTTTTGATACCAAAAATTGAACTCAGTACCTTGCGTTTGCCAGGCAGGTGTTGTGCCACTGAGCTATATTCATGGCCCCACACTAGTTTTTGACAAAGCTTTCTCTGGCACCCAGATAGATGAGACCAGTGGGAGGTGATAGAGGCCGACATTTTAACTAGGAGGTTACCTCAGTAACACAGTTTAGACATGGGGATGGTGGATCTGTTGGTAAGAACCAGTTGGGTTCAAAGTGTATTTTAGAGGTATACCAGGAAGAGTTTGCGCAAACCAAGCATGAAACCAAGCGTGCAGTGTTACCAAGCTTAATTACCACTCAGCTATGTACTTACAGATGGTGGCTGTGGCCCTGGGAGCTGACTCAAAAAGTGAGTCTGAGGTTATGGACTCATTCTCAGCCTCACACCCCCTTTATCCTGGGCCATGGAGTTTTCACTGTGGACAGGCATCCCCTGCAGACAGGTGTGGCTCTGGACCTGTCTTCTGTTATGCACCGCTGCCTCCTCCATACACAGAGGCACACAAAGTTGGGGTTATTAAAACTGTATCACCCAGGCACTGCCTCATGAAGCGCTCAGCTAACTCGAGAGGCTGTATTATAAGTTAGAGGAAAAAAATGCTGTTCTCGGAGTAAAGGGTGCTCTGAGGAAACTAAGATGTAAAGGATGATTCTAACTTGGATCAGAAGACTTAAAAATTAATGTTTAATAGAGAAGTGGCAGATATGAGCTTCAAAACAACATGCTCCAATTTCATATTCATGTCTGTGCATGGTCAGCCTCCTACTTTCTTGTTCTTTCTCCTTCTCCTGTGGATACTTATTGGGTCCTGACCTAGATCTCTGATCTCCCAAATGAGTGTACGGTGGAGGTTTAAATAAAATGAGACAAGTGGTATGATTTTAGGGCTCCAGGAGGGTCAAAACCCTTTAGCTGAGCTCGATACTCTGAGAGCTAACACACTTAGTAAGGTTCACTTATTCTGAATCAGCTCCCATTGCCAGGCAAGGGGCCGAGGCCTAGGACAGACTCACAGATAAACATAGAAAGCCAATTAGTTAATTTTAAATCCTGCACAGAGCCACTTCATAGTGGTCTTTTTATTGTTCCAAAAATGAGTAATCTCTCAGTTCCAGTCAGGGGTGGGGGTGGAGAAGTATACACTTATTGCAGTGACTCAGACTGCATGCCAAACCAGGACAGAGATTCTTGGTTGTTCTTTTTCCTGTAGTCACAATCATCAGATGTCAGAGCAGAAGCTTCATTGCCTTCTGACCTATCAAAACCAGTACAGTGAGGGAAATGGTCAAGGATTTTATAATGTGATCCTTGTAAAATCCTTCAATCCAGAAAGTTCAGGCCTTGGGCCCTCAGTTGGTTTTGTTAACCTTGCTTTATGGACCTATAGATTTCTATCCTCCTAAGAAAGAAGATTTCCAGTTGTTATTCATCTCAGACTAGGAAACTTCTTTGTGTTTGTTTTTGTTGTGCGGCTCTCTGTTCACATGGTTCGTTCATTTTCCAGGCCTGACCAAGTGTTTCCTGATAATACAGGTGAAAATATAATCATAACTGAAGGCTGTGCTCCAGGGGCAGCCCAAGCACCTCGTACGTCTATTACTGTCTCGTGCATTTTGTGTTGTAGTAGTGGACAAGACCTATGCCTCACCACAGTGTGGCTACATCGCACATTATCAAGTGCCAGCTGCTGATGTGCTACAAAGGACTTTCAACTTTTGAAAATGAGCAATTTGCATCTTATTCCTTTTTTTCTTTTTATATGCCATGCTTCAAATTGAATCTTGGTCAAATTGCTTAAAAGGCCTATATCATAGCGTTTTTCCATGTGACGTGGAAAACTTGCACATTTTAAAAGGTTATTATATGTCTTGATACCAGCACATTTATTAAATCACTTAGTTATGTGCTGGTACTCACTGTAAAGCGCTGGTACTCACAGTAAACGTTCAATAAACCTATTACTGTAGCCTGACAAATGCTCAGTAACTTCATGCATTAGTCGCCCTCATCTTAGGCTTGCTCATTTACTAACAGGTGAGGGAGGGGACTGTGTGGCTGGGTAAAAGTATCCAGATTTGTTTTATTAGAGGCATTTGCCAAAGTCTGACAGCGACATCTTTCCTAGTAGCTTTATAAATGTCAAAGTTTTTAATGAACACTTTGGCTGTTTTCATGGGAGGCTGTTTGGCTCAAGTCATGGAATGAAGTAAAAGAATGTGACACCTCATCCTGATTTATCCTAATTTACACCTTTTACCTGACTTCTGGGTCATGAGTGACACACTGTGGTAGGCAGAACAAACCTCCTCTGATGTGAAGGTCTAGATTTTCTTTAAGGTAGAACTTCAGTAACCGCAGAGGTGTTAACTGAAGGTTCCTCGTCAAAATGAGCCCACTTAGTGGTTGCCTTTTTAGAAAATCCAGGTACTATACAGTACATACTGTAGGGGGTGAGTTCTCAGAGTCTTCATATCAGCTTTCCTTGATGTCACAACAGGTTTAAGTGATGGCATGTGCTTAATTGAGGGTAACAATGACTACAATTTGTAGAGTGCTACTATCTATTTTATCCTGTTTAATTCTTACTACAGTTCTGAAAGTATTATTATATTATTTTTTCATATGAAAGAACAAAAACTTGGGTAATTCTGAAGGTAATGGAAAAAGAAGAATTTAACCCCACTCTCAGTTCTTTTTATTTTTATTTCTTTTGCTGGGGCAGGAGGGACAAACTAGAGATTGGGTCAAGGGTCTTTGGCTACATACCAATACCTTTTTAAAATTTTATTTCAAATTTTATTTTTTAAAATTTATTTTTATTTTTTATTTTAATTATTAAGTTTAGAAGCCATGATCCTTTCTCAGCCCCTCAATATGTTGGAATTTCTGGTATATGTCACTACATGCAGTTAACTCAGGCCTTAAGATTAAGCTATATCACATTTTTTTTCAAGAGGTTTCTCATTTATTAGAAGGTGAGCAGTAATTCATGAAACTATTTAGTTCATTATTATTGAATATATTTGCATTTTTTAGCATTCTCTGGTAGTGATCAGAGAATAACAATTCTAATTAATATAGCCAATTCAATAGCTAAATCAATTTAATAGCTATTATTAATAAAGAAAGAAATATAACAGTAATTTCAGAAAAGCAATTTTCTGGGACTCTTTTAATAAACTGAGAGTATATTTGTCTTTTGTACCATGAAATACTGATATAATTACATGTAGAAATAGTTTAAAAATTTAGTGGCTCTCCTGTGTTTTGTTCTGTAATAGACACATATATTCTTCAAAGTGTTTCCTGTAAAACATCAACTCTTCATTTTGATTTATACCCTCATTAGTCCCTCACTTTGAAAATTGTTTTCAGTCCTAACAAACTGTTATAGAAAATATGTCCTGTATTAAACATAATTATCTTTATTATTGAGATTTCAAATATACATGTAACATTCTCTAAATTAAAGATGTTACCCATCCCATTTATATTCCAGATCATATACTTTAGAAATGATGCTGGACATTTTATTAAGATTTTTCCATTTATTACACATGACATGCCTAATAAAAAATTAGAAATAGTTACTATAAAAAATGCAAAATGGAAGTAACCATAGGCAAAACATGAGCATAATTGAGAATATTTAGTCTTTAAACCATAGAATATTTATTGTCATTAAAATGATGTTTGTGCAAATAAGATCCAAATTATAGTAAAATGATTATCTGCATGTGATTTTAACAATACAGCATAAAAATAAGCAACAATTTATTCAAGAATCTAGAAAAATTAAAAAGTTAAGCTAAAGATAACAGGAGTTGTGATCAATAAGAAAATAAATAGAACAATAAATCCATTGATGGACTTTTTGAAATGATAAATGGTCAAATATTGGCAATGAAATGCACACGTGTATAATATTTGAAATGAGAAAGGATAAGACTAGACATATTAAATCAATTCAAAAGCAGAGTAATGATAAAATATAAAATCTTAATGCAATATATTATTTTGAAAATATCAATTAAAAAATCTTGAGGAAAAAGTAAGAAATGTGTATAATTTAATGAGCACAGCATACAGGATTTCTACTTAATTAGTGGTCACTATTTATTAGACTTCAGCCTAGACCATTTTGTAGGTGAATTCTGTGGTCTAAACTTCTCCAGATTTCTGGTTAAAAATCTTCAAATCAAGATTTATTTAAATATTTCCCTATCATAAACAGCAAGGGAGAAAGGAAAAAAGGAGGTAAACTCCTAATGTGATTTGTATACAAAATGTAGCCTGAAAGGCTTATTGCACTAAAGATTTGGTTATAGATGTTTTTTGGGGAAGTAACCTGATTGAAAGGATTCCAAATTTATTGGTAGATTATTTATGAGTTTATAATTTGATGGCATTAGTGGAAACAGGAAGTGCTTGTGCACATAAGACCCAAATTATAGTAAAATTAGTGGAAACAGGATCTAGTTGAAGGGAATGAATCATGGGAGCATGAACTCGGTTCACAAACGCTTCTGTTCCTGTTCGACTCCACTGGCAAACAGAAGTGTTCAGCAAAATTTTGCTTCCTTTTTCAAACTCTGCAAATGCAGGCATCTTCCCTAGAAGCATGAAACTAATTTTTTTGAATCACAGTAACAATGCAGTTGGCCTCTTGGTTTTTCCCCCTTTGACTATCTTTTTTCTATTCTTGTTTCCTGGCTGTGATAAGGAGAGCAGTTTTCCCCTGCTGCACTCCTCTGCCATAATTTTCTGCCTTGGAGCCTGCTGACCTTAGACCAAAACCTCTGAAACTTTGAATCAAATTAAACCTTTCTTTCTGTAAATTGACCGATTAGTTAGCTTTCCTATTCCCATACAAAATACCTGCTACCTCCAACTTACAGGAAGAGAGGTTTACTTGGCTCATGGCTTCAGGGGATTTAGTCCATAGCTAGTTAGCTCCAAAGCAGGAACATCACCGTAGAAAGCCATTACAGAGCAAAGCTACTCAGCTCCTGGCAACCAGAAAATGGAACACAAGGGATAAACGCCAGAGAGGAATGGACCAGGAACCAGATACAGACCCCAAGGACATACACTCATGACCCACCCAAAAGTGTGCTTTACTAACCTCATAGCATCTCCTAAACCAGTCAAGTTAAGGATCAAGCTTATAATCAGAGTTGATTCTAGCAGATATTTTGTCACAGCAATGCAAATCTGACTAACACACCAGGCATAAATAATAACTCAAGAAATAATGTCTAATACAACCTCACATTTTGAATCTCTGACCAAATATATTATATTTACACTGAGGAGAGAATGCTTGCTGAGCTTTCTGAGAAGAGGTGCTTATCTCAGTCTTCAAGGCAGAGATTTCTCCTGACGTAAACACCGTAAAGGAGAAGCCACTGAACTTTGACTGCAGCTAGAGGAATGAATACACACAGGAAACTCAGGCTGTCCCTGCATAGTGTTAAAAAAACAGAATATCAAGGAAGTGCAACTGAGGGACATATTTGTATCATTTCTACAGTCTAACAGCCTTCTTCATTGATGGGGGTCCCTAGGGTAAGGTAGAGTAGTCTGAGGAAAGGAAGGAAGCTGTTGTATATTTCAACTGAAAGTTCACAAAGCAATGATAGCAAATAATATTCATGTAACCTTTGCTAACAATTAAAATTTGTAAGGAGTCATTCTAGGTTACATATTAAGTGATTTTATTTTTATAATAACCTATAAAGGAATTGCTATTTCTTATTCTGGTTTCAAAGATGGAAAAACTATACAGAAAATATAGAATATACAGAAAATCTAAAACATTAGCTCATGATCAAAGCGCTAGCAGTTCACACAATTGGGATTTGAGCCTAAATTCTTAACCACTATCTTCCAGGTTCCCCTCACCTGCAACTTAACAATGTTTTCCCCTGGAACCCTAAATAACTGTAAATAAGTGAGAGTGTAAGGGGGGTTACAAAAGAGATGGCCAGAGATGGCTAGTTCACACCCATTTCCTTCAGAAAATGTTCTTCTTGTATTTTTCTTTAATTTAGTTTTGAGGTCTCTCTGGAGAGTTTCTATAAGCTCTACAGTTTTGTTGGTGAGTATCCATGACACTTTATTTTAGCGCTAACAACACAGTCTTTTGTGGGAGACTATCATCATGGCTGGCCTAATGCCTAAGAGGTCAATCCTGTGACCAGCTCTCTCACAGAAAACTTGGTTGTGCTGGCTGACTTTCTGGTAAGGTGGTTCTTGTCTGATCCTGTGTACAGTTTACACAGTTTACACAGTCTGATCCTGTGTGCAGTTATACAGTTTATACAAGCCTCTTTCCAAGAAAGCCTTGAAAGGGAGAAAGGTGAGGTCTGAGAGTATTGGCCAGGTGAGACAGAAGAGACAACACCATATGTGAAATTTCAGAAGCAGATTCTTACTCACAGGTCATGGGAGAAGAGGGATGATAGTAAGAGCTGAGAGAAACTTTACAGAGAGCAGAGTGCTTAGCCAGTGGGTAAGCTAAAGGGGAATTTATGGTCTGAGGGTTTCTTTTGGGTTCAGGATGTTACTTAAGCAGGTTCCTAAGGAAGTTCTGTTGGGCGGACATGAATTCCATAGAGCCAGACTCTGACCGAGAGCAGTCCCCATGGTATAGTGATAGTCAGTGTGGGATATAAGGTCAATAGGAAGAGTCAAGTAAATTGCATCTATACATCTAGGGAGAAGTGACCACCAGGAGACGGTTGTACACACTTTGAGGAGGAGACATGGCACTGGGCATTGTGCTAAGATTTTCTAAACCTTGTTCTGTATATGGAAAGCTAAACTTATGTTCAAAATGGATTCTGAGGCAACATACAATTTTAAGAATTTACTATCATTTTTTATCTGGAATCTGACAGATGAATCATTCACAGGTAACTAAAAATCTCAAACAAAAGGAAATGAACAATATATGTTTTAAATGAATTGTGTGAGCAGAATAAGGGAGTGTTCAGTTCAGTAGTTTTTCATGTTCTTATAGAAGTTATAGAAAATTTCTTTCATTCTTAGTACTTTTTATTTACTTTTAAATTATTTTATTCTTTTATTTATTAGTATATTATTTAGTACCTGATGTTTACATTCCTTGTATGGTGTTGGTACGGGTACATAACATATCTTAATCCCTTTTCTATCATCTTTCTCTCTCCTCCTTCCCCTTCCCTCTATCTCTTGATCCCCATACTTTTGAGAAAGATCTATCTCCCTACTTTCTACTCTCTATCTTTTATTTTGTTTCTCATTTATACTTTGGGTTTTTCATTTAAGAGACACCATGTGATAGCTAAGCTTGTGAGTCTGATTTATTTTACAACACTATTGTCTCAAAGTGCATCCATTTTCTAATGAATGAATCAAGTCTATTTTTCTTTATGGTAGAGTAGTACACCACCGTATAACTCTGGGAGAAGTTTATCTGAAAACAGGAGTATTAGAAAAGAAATAGAAGTGAAATAACATTCCAGAACAAAAGCAATAAAAATAGCCAAATGGTGAAACTCTGGCATAAATTAGAGTGATTGGCTTTGGAAAATCATATTAACTTAATGAAACTAAAATAATAATATGTAATAACAGACATAAAAGATAAAAGAGTCCCACATACACACATTTGGTACCTTTAAAAATGAAAGTAGATGGAGGGAACTGATTCAAACATTGAATACCAAGTACATGCATTTCAATAATGTTGAGAGTCAGTACTTTTTAAAAATGTAATTTGTGTTATCAATAAATCTATAAGAAAATGGATGTCAAAAGGTATTTGCTAACATTTGAAATATATAATTTAAAAAATATGTTTGTGGATGTCAGTAGGATGGTAGAATAAATCACCTGCATGTATTCCCTTATGGAAAACAAGTATTCTGGACCCATCCACAGAAAAAAGTCTTGCTGAAAGCCTTGGGTTTCAAGTATGAGGTTAGGAAACTCCAGTGTAGATCAAGAGGACAAGTATTATTCTGACAGTGTGGCCCTGCATCCAGATGGCAGAACCACCAGTCAGACAACTCAGTGGCAGGAAACAACCCCACCAAAAAGTGAGGATGGGACCTAAATGAATCTCAACAGAATACACACAAATGGCTAACAGATGTGACACATGCTCACATCTTTGATTACCAAGGAAATGCAAACTATAATCACAATGAAGTTTCACTTTGTACACACTGCTTAGAATGCCTGTTGGCAAAATAGACAAAAGATGACAAGCGGTGTGGATGTGGAGAAAAAGGAACCCGTGTGAACTGTTAAAGAAAATGTAAACTAATATAATCGCTATGGAAAATGGTATATAGGTTCCTCACAAAACTAAAAGTCAAATTACTACATGATACAGAAATTCCATTTCTGAGTATTTATCTGAAAGCTGGCTGCATGCCTATATTCACTGCCAGACTATACATAGTAATCATATTGGGGAAATTTAGGTGAATACCTCAAATGAAAAGATAAAGGAAATGTGGCATATATACTCAATAGAATTCTATTTGGTTGTTAAAAGTAAGGATCCTGTAATTTGCAGCAGTATGAATAAACCTGAGGGCATTTTGCTAAGTGAAATAGGTCAGGCACAGAAAGACAAAAAATTTATTATTTCACTTTCAGGTGGAATCTAAAACTGCTGGCTCATGGAAGTGGAGAGTAGAATGATTCTTACCAGAAGCTAAGGGAGACAGGTGGCTGGAGCAAGGTGTAAGGAGCCTCCGAAATGGATATTGACCACACATTTGGCGCTACAGCAAGGCCAGCCCTGAGCGTGGAGCTCCACAAGTGAGCCATGCGAACAAGTTGTTGGGACTAGAGCAAGACCAGTCCAGCAGGTCCCTGACCCTGGTCCTCCTCCCTGTTAGCTACAGCACAGACAGCTCTGAAAATGTTTCCCTTTCAGTGTTCTCAGCAAAACACCAAGACCTTGCACTTTTGGCCCCATCCCGTGCGTCCCCACTTTTCACTGGGTATAAATAAAGACACAGACCACACTGGGTTGTCTGCCTCTCCATCAAAGAGGGCAGGTCCCATTTGGTCCCAGCTTTCCTGTTAGAATGTGCCCAGTATTTTCTTCATCTCCCACCGTCCCCGCTAAGTACCCTGCTGACTGTGTTGGTTTTGGCAGAAAGGGAGCTAAAGATCAAAGATTCGGAATTTGAAGGAGGAGGATTAAGATTCAGTGATTTATTTTACACAATGGTGACTATGATAATTAATTAATAATATATTGTATATTTCAAAGTTGCCAAAACAATAGATTTTAAATGTTTATACTGTACAACAAATAAACTTATTAGGGTGATGGATTTTTTAATCATCCTGATTTAATCATTAAACATTGTAAACACATAAAAAATCAAATTGTACTCCACAGTATATGAAATTTGTGAATTAAAAATAAAATTTTAGTTTAAAAGGAAAACTGAAAAATTAAAATAGTCTGAAAGTACTAGGAATACTTAATAACAGAAAAAGATAAAAGTAGCTATTTATGATGTCTTATAAGATAAGGGATATTGTTCAGAAGGTTTTAATATGGCCCTTGTAAAAAGTTTAGAAGTATGTACACTAAGAATGTTTTTTATCTCGATGGCAAGATGATTGATTTATAAATTGTATTTTCTAATTTGTTTTGAGATTATGGATTGTAGAAACTTACATATATCATGAAGAAAATACAGTATCTATATTTCCTATACAGTATGACCTCAAATGCCAACAAAAATACTTAAGAAAAACCGAATTCAACAATGTGTTAATAGTAGTTGCCTTTGGAGGATGAAAATAGTCTTTATTCCTCCTTGTTCATGTTTTTATCTGTCTTACATAGTTTTAAAAATGATTATTTTCTTTTTATAATTAAAAAAGTGAGGAAGAAATATAAGGCATGGCTGTAATCTTTGTCCTATTAATTAAATCAAGATTTTTCATTCACTTTTGCTCTCCTTTGTCTGTGGCTTCATATCTGATCCCAGCAGTGATTTATATGGATTACATCATTTTCCGACCCATAATTTATATTTATTTCAGGAGGCTTGTTCTGAGTAAACACACAAATTAGGACTCAATGAAGAAGTGAAAGTAAAAGGTAGCCTACCCATATATTGTTTCCTGTATTCAGATTTTCAGATTCTATCTTGTAGTGAAAGGTGAACTGTGTCTCCATGGTTTTCTTTTTTTACTAGTACCTGTTTGCAGTGCATGTAAGGGCCCCAGTAATCTCAAGGAATGTAAACATTATATGCTATAACATGACTTAAGATTAATAGCATCTCTATCCTTTTCACTTTATCACCCGAGACTGAGGTGTTTAAATGAGTACAAGAAGATGAACTGCTTGTGCTGAAATAAGGTGTGAAAGAGCTCTGTATTATTTTCCCTCTATTGTATTTTGAATTTCTAATGTTCTCCTTTTAATCACCGTTCTGTGAAAATGATATATGCTTATTATTAAAATGCAAGCAACAGAGAAAAATATGAGGGAATTAAGTTATATTAAATTTCAACAGAAGTATCCATTATTCACAACTGGTGAACATTACTCAAGGTCTGTTTCTAGCTGTATTCAGAGAACAAGGGATACAATTATCAAAAAAAAATAATTTAGGAAAAATTACATTAATCTATATTCTCTATTTTTCAAAGTATTGAGTTTACATTATCTTTGATTAAACTAAAAGGAAAAAGTGAAATTGAAATACATTTTTAAAATTCTTAAGTTAACATTTCACCAGTAAAAGGCATCATAGGTCCTTAAAAGTTAAGAAAAATAGGTCAAGAAAAACTTGAAAATTAAAATCATACATATTTAAATACATTATATTTTAAAATACATAATTTATATATACTCTCAGGTTACACTTTTAGAATTTTGAGTTGAATTGAAAACCAATGCAATATTAACCACTGGGAGAAAGTGATTGATATTTACAATGAAATCAATATGAGGCAGGAAAGATTTGGTGATGAACACCCACTACCACTGCTGGATTCTATTATTCCTGCCTCAGTAATTCACTATCATTGTCAGCAACTTGTACTGTCCATACCATTTGTGGCAGTTATCAAGGCTAATCTTACAATACCAGAGGTATCTTGCAATAATCCCAGTAAAATGAAAATTAAGAAGAAATCCACCCATTCCTCTGATCTTCTTTCACAGTGTCAAGACATGTTAGCTATCCAAACAAATGCTGGTTTCTCCCCCAGTTGAGTCACCTATCAAGTCTAGCAAGACCTAGATTCTCAAGTAGTTCATATCTAGAAGAGTCCTAAAACTGGTAGATTGACTGAACAAAAATGAAAGACTTAATCTGCCATTAACATTTGCAAAATGGAGAATTTAAGAATTGTCCAGATAGTCATTTCTCTAATGTTAATACTTAAGACTTTTGGTTCTTCACAAAACCACAGTTTATAACATATACAGATTTTTTAACTAGCTATAATCCTCAGATCTTTATCCCGCCCCACAGTGCCGCAATCAGTGGTGTCTGATGGTTTTTAGCTGCACCTGTCAGAGAAATTGCTCTCAGCTGCAGGAAAATGTCTCACCTGTGGGTATACCCGCACCACAAAGAAGCGTGCCTTCAATCCCTGAGGCAGGACGTCAATTCTCACCCCTGTCTGTATTTGGGAGGACTCTGAGGGGTCACTGATGGAATGAGTGTTGATCTCAATAGCAGTGCAGGTCAGTTCCATCTTTTGTCCATTCTTGACATCCTTATATTACCATACAGCTGGATCTCTGAGGAATATTCCCCAATATGCTCCTCATAAAATGTAAGACGATCTTTTTGATGAAAGGTAAAATAAGAATTCTATATGTAGTTTTAAAGCTATTTTATTTAAAGGATTACTGTTTATCTCTTCTTTTTGGTATGCATTTAAATACTCCTTTTAAAAGCAAATACATGCCGATGATAGATGGTTATTATAATTTATGACCCCAGCTCTGGAATTTCTTTTCAGCAGTAAGGCTAACAGCAGACAGAGAATGCAGTATGAATTCATAAATTCACATTTACTTGTCTTGGTTGTGATTGTAATGATGGGCACCTATGTGTTCAAGATGATCTCAGTTCTGAATTTCAAGGCTTTCCTTTGAGTGACCAACTTTTTGAAATGCCTTTTTCTTTCTCTTAGATACAAACATCCACCCCAAGCCCAATATAACGTCATCCAAACGAAAAGGGAGGTACAAAAAAGGGAAGGTAAATTGGAAGGTGCTGTGAATCTCTGCTCCACAGGGCCAGATTTCTTTTTTCTTTTTAATTTTCCAATCGTATCTGTTATGTGTTATTTTTGAAGCTGGCTGGTCTTTTTTATATCGTTACCTATTCTTTTTCATATGCCTAAACTATTTCATGTTCAAAAAGTTTAAAAAATGAAAGTGAAGGAACAAATCAGCCTTAGCCTCTCCTTACCCATCCTCACAGAAAAACATGATTGTACCCATGTCTAGTGCAGGACCCTGTGTAAGAACTTTGAGAAGTTATTACATGTGGATCACAATGGCAAGACCGTTTATTCTGTTCCTTGTGCTGTACCACTTCTTACAAAGTGAAGCATCAGGGCTCACTGGGAAGTGGAAAGCCCTCTTCTCTGAACCCTGGTGACCTTCCCTCCCTTCTTTCAAAGCAATCCCTGTTGCCCGACCTCCACCTCAATTATGTCTTCCTGTGGATTTTCTGTTCCATTTCTGCACTGCTTCACACCTTCGGTGTGCTCTGTTTTTCTGTCTGTCTCTGTGTTTTGTCTTTGTCTCTGTCTCTCTCCCCCAACCCAGCCCCCTGACCCTGTGGCTCCTGCTGCTGTAGGCTTTCTGACCCTTGTTACTACAACAAGGTTGATCATACAGTCTACCAGTTCCGCAGCCCCAGCTGCTGACCAAGTTCCGGGTAATCCAGACACTGCATCAGGATAAAGAACGCGGTAACAGAGAGAGAAGGTAGGAGAACTGGGGTAAGTGGGCCTAGCCAGAGCCCCAGCTGAGTTAGTTCAAGCTGTTCTTATGGTTAAGTCTAGAGCATACCCTTCAGCTTTATCTCTCCTGAGTGTTTATAACTATAATTACTGGCAAATTCTTCTAGAAGGAACTTTGTACAGTCTAGCTGAACATACAATGCAATTTTTTTGAGTTGTAACAAAACTAAGAATTTATAAATTTCTGGTTGACTGTATTTTGTACATATACAAGTGGGCCCTTGATTTCAGAACTCAATTCATTCCGGAGGGCTGGTTGTAACTCACGTCTCAGTCTCCTCCACACAGCCTTCCAAGTCTCCCTTCTGCATCCGGGCAGATCTCAGTGTCCTTAGAGACATTGGCCCAGGATTTCTCAATTAACCTATATAGGGAAAGTCATAATGTCCCTTCCAGAACTCTTTAAGGGCTAAATCTGTATCTGAGACCATCTGGAAGCACAAACACCCAGCATTTGAGTTATAATGCAAGAATTTGGTTGTAAATTAAAACTAAAGTTTCCCTCATAATCCAAGTTTTTCATATGTTGTGTCGGTCATAACTTGAAGGTCCACTGTATTACTTGATACAATTCTTCCTAAGGCAATAGATTGCCAAATCTACTGCTTTCCATCAGATTGCTGTTTTTGGTGGTCTTTCCAATCTCTTCTAAACTTATTCCATCTTGCATAGCCAAAGTCACCCGCACACAGGGTACCCTATATCACCCACTCTGTTTTCCTATCCTTTTTCAGAGCTTCTTTTTGTTTCTGGAGTCTTTATTTCAACAAAGCCCGTCTATTTTCATTTTCGGAACTATTGCTTCTGTGAGTAAAAACTAATTTTAGAAGTAAAAATAAAATAAACCTTAGCATTCACTTTTTCTCTTGTTTGTTTTCTGTGAGAAATGTAATTTTTCTAGAATCTACCTGCATGCTATTGACCCAGTAGAATATGAATCATATGCAAAGAAGTGCAGAAAATGATTGCTTTAAGAATATTGTTGAGCCATATAAATAAATTAAACATTCACAAGAGTATGTTGTGATCCATACTGGACATGATTTTGATAGAAGGCACAGCCTCTAGGTATTTGTTCACTACTTATGATGCATCTAGTACTATTCACTCATTTCATAGCTAATCTATTACAGCCTTTCATTGTATTTTTCTCTAATAAATCCAGACATGTCTTTAAAATCTCATTCTGTTCAGTCACTACTGTCTTGATCTCCCTTGATGTGGTAGATTAAATCTTTTTCCCATAATATTAGTCTTCTGAGTATAATCCTTAAACAGTTTGGGAAGGGATGCATAAATACAGAGTTAGGGAGTCTTCTTTGATGCTGCTTTACAATATTTTCTGATTGTGTTATACAGCACCTAAAATTTTCATGGACTATATTTAAAATCATTGTCTTCCTTAACAGCACACAGTGGGCTTCATACATCTTTAACAAAGATGCAGATGGAGCTTTATAAGGAAGCTGGGTTATAACCAAGCTGTTTTCCATTTCTAATTAAGCTCTAATTAGAAGTCATCATTTAGCCAAGCTGCGTTAATATTCCTGAGCTATGAAAGTCTTACTATGATTGTTTAAGACCCATGGGTGATGTGATAATAACAAAGCTATTTTACCTGGATGTGAAGACAAATATAGAAATACTTCCTGCATATGTTGCTAATTTCAAGAAATGCGTCTATAGATTATCAAATCTGTCTTACCTTTTTCTGGCTTCAACAGCCCTACCAACACTCATGTTGAAATGTAATACCCATCGTGACACATTAAGAGATGGGACAGGTGAGTCTTTTGATTCATTAATCTAGGATTAATTCATTCCTAGATTAATTGGTTGTTGAGGGAATGACTATGTTATAAAAGCTACCTCTCTCTAGCTAGGTTGTTTGCTATGTCTCACCATGTGATGCCCTTTGCTTCTTAGGATCATACAGGGTCTCCACTAGCTGGAAGGTTCTCGTCTGATGTAGCCACTTGACCTTGGAATTTTCAGATTGTTGACAGTTATCATTTAAAATACAGCCCTATCTAACCTAAATTTGTATAAACACACTTAGGATAGCTAAGATGATTGTGTTATAAATTCTGTAAGTTCTTGGAACAAAACAGTTAATATTCATAAGATTGGAACAGTTTTGCATGTTTGTGGCTGGTGATCTGAGGAACTCTTGAAGATCACTGTGTAAAAATAACAACTTTGTTATGCTCCTACCACCTGAATCGTCATTGTTTTGGGCTCTTTGTTATTGTTATTTATTTGTCTTTTTTGTTTCTTGTTTTTCTAGTATCAGTTTTGTTTTGTTTTTCCTTCTAATACAGAAAGGATAGATGTACATGTAGAGCCCTATACATACCTAGAACTTCTCTTAAACAGTTTATGAGAATCAATTATATTATGCATGGTGAAATGAACAGCTACTTTGAAGAAAAAGAGACATTATGGTATCCACTGTTGATTCCATATTGTCATGCTGTGAAATCCAGTAATGCCTTTATTCTTTGTTCAGAGAGGTATTAGTCTGTTTTATATTAATTTCAACATACATGAAGGTATGGACAGCTATTTTGAAGAGAACAAGTGATATTTTAGCAACCATTGTTGATTTTCCTATTGTCTGGTTTTGAAGGCCTGCAATGCCCTCATCACTCTGTCCTTACCATTTTTATACTATTTTGTTTTGTATTAATTCATTGTGTGTGAGGATATGAACAACTAGTTAGAAGAAAACAAAAGACAATATGATAGTGATGATCTCCTGTTGTCTCTCTTTGAAATCTGTGTCACATTGTTTTCTTCTGATCTGCTTTGTTCTGTTTTATCCTCTTTAAAGAAAAAAAATTAAAAAATATGGCCCTGACTATCTCCCATCCTTGCCACTAGCTATGGCAAAAAATCCATGCTGATCACAAAATGCAGTTTGAAGCTACTACTTAACATATGTGAACTTGTCAAATCTTCCAAAGCATTTCTCTTTCACGTACCATCACTCTTAATATTTTCTTCCACCAGTTTTTGAGCCACATTCAAGCATTTACCATGCAATAAACTGAATTGAGTTGTCTTTCTTCTCTCTTCTATATTATTGTCAGTAATCCTCTTTAAGATGACCTCACGATGAAGTGTGGGCTCGGTGTTAGACCACCGTGTTTGAATGTTTACATTTTTCATACTATTTACTAGCTGTATATCTTTTTACAGTTACATCGTTCTCCCCATCCCACTAAAAATTTATGTATTGTGCTCAAGTGAAAAATAAAAGACAGGGAAGTGATTATGTATTTGTGACCATGATCAAAGAGAGAAAGTTGAGTGAAACTGGAATTTATAGTTTATAGTAATGATATAGGAAAGCCTTCAATATTTCAGTTTCCTACAAATGTTTCCATGTCACAATGTGGCAGTCATGCAGCTATTTGAAGGAAGGTATTTCTCTCTGGTAGTTCAGTTTTAATGGCTTTTCTGATAAATAAGCAGGGCAAATGTCAAAGCACTGCAGCCACATAGCCCCAGGAGCACACCTGTAATTGAATAATTGGGATTTGTACTCATCCTGGAGAGGGACAACATATATTACAAGGAAATATGGGACTTATTGGTAAAAGGAACTAGCACAAGGTCTGGACATCAATTGAATGATTTTATGATTGAAGAGCAATTTTTCTTTTTCCTACATTTTACATATGTGTGTGTGTGTGTGTGTGTGTGTGTGTGTATGCATGCACATGTGTTGAAAGCAATGATCTTGCTTCTTTGAATGCTTTTAAATTTCACATCAGGAGATTTTTGTTTGTTTGTTTTTAATTTTATTTTAAAGAGAATAAAACAAAGAGGGCAGTACAGAGCAGATCAGAACAGGACAACATAGGCAACACAGTACTTTACATTAAGACAACTGGACATCAACAGTAGCTATCACAATATCTCTTACTCTGCCATAGTTGAGCATAGTTTCAAATACAATAATATCAAACATAACAAAATAGTATAAAGCCATTCAAAGAGTGAAAGAATTACAGGGCTTTCTGAACCGAATAACAGAAAATGATCAATGGGTACTATAATATCTCATTTTTGATAAAAAAATTTTGTTTAAACTATCACACATATTCAAATCCCAATAAGACACAATGTGATAGATAGAACCAATGGTAGTAGAAGAATAGAAGCATGGTAGGACTTCTAAGAAGGGTGATATTAAATCAGCAATAGCTGTCATAATGTTTTGTTTTCTTCAAAACAGCTGTTCATATCATCACGCATGATATAGTCAAACAAAACAGAATAAAATCATTCCAACTGATGATTGAAAACATTGAAAGGCTTCAGAGCTATGAGATGGGGACTCATGATTACCATTAAATCTTATATACTCTTATCAACTCTCATACTAGGGAGACTATACAGTACTTGCACTTGTGAGTTTGGTTTATTTTGCTTAAGAGAATGGTCTCAAGTCATGTCCATTTATTTATAAATATCTCAATGTGATCATTCTATATAGCTGAGTAGTACTCCATTGTATAAAAATGCCACAAGTTTTTTATCCATTCCTCAGTTGATGGGCACTTAGGTTGTTTCCAGGATCGGGCTATTACAAATTGTGCTGCTATAAACATGGGTGCACATATATCACTGTGGTATGATGTTTTCGGTTCTTCTGGGAACATGCCTAGAAGTGGAATAGTTGGGTCAAATGGGACTTTCAAACCCAACTTTTTGAGGGATCTCCAGACTGACCTCCACAGTGGTTGCACCAGTCTACACTCCCACCAACAGTGTAGAAGAGTTCGTTTTTCCCCACAGCCTCTCCAACACTTGTTGTTGGTAGTGTTTTCTATCCTGGCCATTCTTTCTGGAGTGAGATGAAATCTCAGTGTGGTTTTAAATTGTATTTCTCTCAAGACTAATTTCTTCATGTATTTATTTGCCATTCATATTTCTTCATTGGAGAACTGCGTATTCATTTCAGATGCCCATTTTTGGATTGGGTCTTTGAATTTCGAGGACCTGATTTTTTAAAATTTCTTATAAGTTCTAGACAGAAGTCCTTTGTCTGAGGCGCTGTCCATGAAGATTTTTTCCCGATTTGTGGGTTTTCTTTTCACTCTGCTGGAAACCTCTTTTGACATGCAGAAACTCTTTAATAAGATGTGGTCCCAGTTATTGATTCTGGGAAGTATTTCCCGTGTAGTTTGGTTCTTGTTCATGAATTCTCTTCCTACCCCTATATCTTTGAGATTTTTAGCTACTTTGTCTTCCAGCAGTTTTAGTGTTTCTGTTTTAATATTTAGATCTTTGATCCATTTAGATTTTAGTTTAGTGTATGGTGATAGACATGGGTCTAGTTTTAGTCTTCTGCATATGGACAGCCAATTTTTCCAGCAACATTTGTTAAAGAGACTGTTGT